>OX419603.1:9050457-9320457 GCA_948473455.1 Teleiodes luculella
AACAGTAGTTACAAACAAATAATACTATGTATTTTTATGGTTGATAAGTATTTTGATCTGTGGTCACGGATAAATAACTTTACGGTTTTATTCAAAAAGGTAGCCATAACCGTAACTAATCAACACAATGACGATTTCACATCTCATAATTTAAATAAATTTACTTTATTTGCGTACAGTCAATCATTATATTTTATTTTTCATGCAAATGTTATCTTTATTGCGATGCTATAAGATTTACAATTATAGGGCCATGAGTTAACTTGGTTGGTTTATAGTAGACATGCGCAAAACAGTACGTTTTAATGACATATCACATTACTCATTACTTTAGAAAAGGTGATATCACCCCGTACCAGTACACATCACCCTAAACAGTACCCGAAATGTTGAACGAAATTGTACACTTCCTACAAAAAAATGCTCTGTAATCTTACATATTCCGTACAGTACCGTACCATAGCAGTACACATACAACACCGCGCTCACTCTTGCGCAGAATTGCGTCCCTTTTGTATTTTGTTTGACTCCCGTAAAATACTTATCTGACTGACCGGCCACCGCGTCGCGCGCTTTTCCATCACCTATCCATCATTGAGCTGAGTGTGTACTGGTGTAGTGTACTGGTTAAAATACTTGCGTAATGTGTGATATCACATTACTTTTTAGGGTGATATTACTTTTGTGATATTACACGCATTACCTACACAACTCTAGTTTATAGTAGTTTCTGGTGATTATGTTCGGAAATTGTTCTGTAACGTAAGGTCAAGTTTCTGGTCATCGGTTTCGTAACGAGAATCAACCGTAAACGCACCGTGGTGTTACTTAACCTTCAAATGCTCCATTTACATTGATAAAATATTTTTGACTAGCTTTGTGCCCCGCGGCTAAGCCTAATATTGTTTTTTCCTTGAGAAATATAATTTTCCGACAGTGTAGCATACCTACCCTATATACTTTCCCATGAAGTCATCGTCAAATATCTGATTCACACAAACATACACACTTTCTTTCATAGTATATTAGTTAGGTAACATTTGTATTTGTCGTATTTCCCATAGAGGTAGATTTTTTTATGCTCCTTCATCGTTTTCCTATACCTACTAAGGTTGTCTGGAATAGATCGCTAATAGCGATAAGACCGCCTTTGCGCACGTTTGTAAGCTACAGATTTGATCTCACGAGTGCAGGCGACCAATCAAGCTTCACCGGACTAGAACTTACTTCATATTTCGTAAGAAGAGTAGGTAGTAGGTATTAGGATTAGGTGACTGTCTGTTTGGATACCAAACTATGGTATTACTATGTGTGTTTTATTCAATAAAAACATATCTAAAAACAAGACAGTGACAATGCGTACTTTGTGGCATTCCAGCCATGTCGTCATGCCTTTGCCACATGTTTTATTATGATCCATGCCATATGGTCTTGGAGCCACACGTTCTACTAACAATCACCAGACCGTGCGCCCAGTGCCGTTTCGAGAGCCGGCAACTGAGGCCTCAAGCTATTTTTAAAGTTCTAGATAGTTGTGTTGAGGGACCCAACACAAAATTTTACTACTTAAAAAAATATTTAAGTAAGTTGGATCGTCATACGTCGAAATTGCTAATATTTCCGCGTCCTTTGCCATAGTTTCATTTATCGCCTTGTAGTTTTTTTTAATCTTTACCTGTCTGTCGTTTATGCGTGGAAGAGCAAAGACAGAGATGACAGAGATACGTTCGCATCTATAATATGTGACGTTCCACGTGAAAGGGTACCTTAAGGCGGGTACGTGTATAATCTTTTTGGATTTTAAAAACCCATATGTGTTACTGAATACAGGGATATGCTTTTCTCAATACCGACCATAAGGTCCCTTTTGCATGTGGGACGTCACATTTGAGTTACGATTCAGGGCCCCTACACTCCACATCTCTGAATTCAGCCCTGTGTGCACCATTAGGGTGGTCATCTTTATGGACCTTTGTTGTATTGTCTCTAAGTGCTTTACTTTTGTAGGCTTACTGGATTTATGCAACCATAGAATGTGTTTTAAATATGAAAAAGAACGTCCTGAAAATAAATTCATAGTTATGTATATTTATTCTTCAACATCGTATTGTTTTTTTTCCAATAGCATAAAAGGCATATTAGTGTACCATTACCATTACTTATTATAATATTTTGTATTTTTTTATTTTCAGTATTTATGTCTTTAGAGCTTTCGATTTTAACTACCTACTATTATTTATTAGTGTTCAATCGTCATCAAACGTATGATTTATTATAATTTGAGGCCATTATAATCGTAACTATTATAAGTTCTAATAACATACGTCTTTTTTAATCTTTGGTACTTTATCGATAAAAAGGTATAGGTAGTATATCTAGCTTCAAAGTTATTCTTCGCCGACCTTCTCAATTTGGTCTGGTTATAAAATTCACCTAACTTATTCGGCTAACGTCACGCAGCTTACTTCATCAAGATCTAAGTCTTTTGGTTCATTTACATCAGATCTAGTTGCTCATATTCTACCCACTCCGACAGCTGGTTACGCCATTGGTCACGCTCGAGGGATGCGGGATGCGGGCAGTGACGAACGTAATATACGCTTCTTATATACAATACCCTACAACTATTGCACGTAGAGTAGCATCATTGTCTTCTAACAAAGCACTTTCTAATTGGCATATTTCGTCATGATCATAAAGATTGATTTTGTGGGCGATACTGGCCTGTTTGTTTAGCCTGTAAACGTCATCAAGTATGGAAATATGGTATGGTATGTGTGCACGACAATAGGAAAATGGACCTTACGTAATTGTTGTGTTGTGTAAATAGTTTTAAAGTAGATCACATTCCATTATGTAAGTGTTAATAGCTTTAAGTGTGTAAATATTTTTCCTTTGTGCTTAATCCTTTTGTTGTCTAATTGCTTTTAAATTACGTTTCTATTATGTTATTGTACTTACGGTTCTATTATGTTTTATTATGTCTTATTAGGGTTACATAATAAATAATGAAGATTTATGTCTTTTAATTAGCGGGTTGGCCTAAGAGAGTCAGGAAATAAAGACTAAAGGGTAATTAGGTCAATCCGCGAGATAAGCTTGCATACCGTTAGGCGGCGCGGCCGCTACGCGACTGGCGCGATCTCCCCCCGCGCACCTGTTTATATTTATAGTACTGAAGCGGGGGGCGAGGTAAAGGGTCGATTTGCGTCAATTTTAAGGGTTAAAAGGTAAAGGCAAGCTTATCTCCCTATAGGGAAACGTTTTATAATGTTGTTTTATATGTTTTTGTAACAATAAAATGTTAAAATGTACAATAAACACGCCAACAGCGAGGGCAAGGGAGGGGAGAGGGGAGCCACCCCGCAAAGTATTCCAATTAGAATATAAGAGGGGCGCGAATCGGCGTCCAGACAGACACAAGCGATCGGTCCTCCCGAGAAGGACAAAAGGATAGGAGGAAGAAGGCTCCCGAACCTGAGCTGTTGGCCCTGAAACTGAAGACAAAAGCTGTTTCTGTTCGACTTCCCCCACATCACGGCGTAGCCCCCCTGCAAACTGCCCGTCGACCTCCGGCCGACAAAAGGACTAAGCGTCGCCCTTGCTGCTGCCCACCACGTACCGCCGCCGAGCCGAGAGCCCCAAGCTCATCGAAGAAACTACAGTCCACGTTTCTCTCGGCGGAGCGGCCCTCCGGTACATTGTTGGTCCTACGGAGCCGGATAAAATGCCAGTCACCAGAAGCAAGAGCGGCGCCACGTACACGTCGGAATCGACGGGTCGCCGCGCCGTGACGACGACGGAACCGACGCCCCCGCCTCAAGCGCCGGCGGTGGGCACATCCGGCGGCCCCGCGCTACAAGAGTCGCCGGAATCGCCTACGCCGGCCCCAACCGAAGCCACGGAGCATCCGCCAGTCAACATACCAACGACAAGGGAAGCGAACAGGGAACAGCTCACAGGGCCACCGCTACGACCTCCTATCACGAAAAATCAAGATGAATCAACGCTGCGGCCGCGGTCAAGGACTTCAACACACAAGTCGGACCGAGAACGTCGGCTAGCGCGCCTACAAATGAACGAGAAGCTAGCAGAAATGGAATACGAAGAAATGCAAGCTGCCAACAAACTCAAAAGAGCTCAACTGGAAAGAGCAATCACCGAGATGGAAGACCGTTTGGGGACATCCTCTGAAGAAGAAGAGGAAGAAGATTGTGCGCTAAACACACAGAAGGTTGGCAATTGGCTGGAGAAGTACCCCCCCCACCCCGCGGCGGCCGCCGCGGAGATCGAGATGCGGGGAGGGTGCCCCCCACCACCGCCTCACCCCCCCGCAAGGCCCGAAAACGTAATGGAGGGACGTGGACAGGGAGCTCATGCAACCAGGGCGCATGAGCAACGAGCTAGCCGAAGAAGCTCGCCTGCGCGCTCCCACAGCTGCCGCATCGACTTAGCCGACCTCGCCGCAGCTATACGAGAAGCCAAGCCAACGACGAGTCAACTGCAGCCGAAATACTTGGTCGAGTTGCCGCCGTACACGGGGAGAGCCGACGAGTGGCTATCATTCAAGGCCACCTACACCCAAACGAAGGAAAACTTCACGCCATCGGAAAACATAACGCGCCTTCGAAGAAGCCTAAAGGGAGCTGCATATGAAGCCGCCTCATCGCTACTAATCGTGCAAACGGACCCAGAGAAGATAATTCAAGCGCTCGAGCGAAGATTCGGGCGACCCGAAGCAATCGTCTTAGCGGAAATGGACAAAATCAAGACGCTGCCAAGGATCACCGACAGCCCGCGGGAGTTAGCCATCTTCGCGAACAAGGTCGCCAACATCGTCGCCGCCGTACAAGCTCTAGGGAAGATCCACTACCTGAACAATCATCAAACGCTCCGCATGGTCGTCGAGAAGCTCCCGCCAATAATGAAGAACAAATGGTACGACTACGCCGCCCGCTACAAGTACGAAGAGGAGCCGAAACTTATCAAGCTAACCGAGTTCCTGGACGAAGAAGCGGATAAATGCGCCGAGTACGTCACAGCGGAGAGAGAAACAGATCGACCAATCGCAGCGAGGAAGCGAACGACCGAGCGTACATACGTCGTGGATCAACCTGCGAAGAGCAAGCGAGACAACGAATGCCCGGCCTGCAAACGCAACCATCAACTCCCTGCGTGCCCGCAATTCAACGACGCCGATGTCCGCGAGCGATGGGAAATCACGAAGGCCCACAAGATATGCTTCAGATGTCTACGCAGCACGCACAGAAGAATGTCTTGCCGCGCCCGACCGTGCGGCGAGAACGGCTGCAACATGCGTCATCACCGACTGCTGCACATGCCGCGGAGGCCCGAGAACGTCGAGCCGAGAAGCCAGGACGCGCCACAGCCCGAGACGACAGCCACACAAGAAGAGGTGCTGTCTACCACCGTCGAACAAGAGACACGGGACCCGATGCGAAGAGCCTATCTTAAGGTCGCTCTAGTCACACTGAGCGGACCTAAAGGTAGCCTAGATGTCTACGCACTATTCGACGAGGGCAGCACTGTCTCGGTCATCGACACGAAGCTGGCGGAGGCGCTCGGCCTTGACGGCCCGACCGAGCCTATGACGGTGCAAGGAGTCCACGGCACAGAGACGACTCACGACTACAGCAAGAGGGTGACGGCGACTATCAAGGGCAAACACGAAGAGCAAGAATTCCAACTGCGGGACGCGCGCACGATGAACAACGTCGACTTCTTCACACAGACCGTGCGCGCCGACGACCTGAAGGGCTGCAAGCACATTGAAGACATCGCCAGCAAGCTCACCTACAACAGCGCGACGCCGAAGATACTCATCGGCCAAGATAACTGGGAACTCATCGTCACTAGAGAAGTCCGCGACGGCACCCGATCTCAACCCGTGGCGTCGCGCACAAAGCTAGGATGGGTGCTGCACGGCTGCCGTACGTCACGCACAGCTCCGGTCATGTTCTGCGCACACCTGAACCGCGCGGAGAGGGCACATGACCACCTGGAAGAAATTATGAAGAAGCACTTCGCCTTGGAGTCGCTGGGCATAGAAGCCAGGAAACAAAGCAGCGATCCAGAGCAGCAGGCACTCAGAATACTCGAAAAAGGAAGCCGACGCCTGCCCGATGGAAGGTTCGAAACCGGCCTACTATGGCGAGATGAAAGCGAGAAGATCCCCAACAACTACGATAACGCAATGAATCGCCTACGTAGCCTGGAGAAGAAGCTAGATCGCGACGAAGATTTGAAGTCAAAATATGAAGAACGCATCCACAACCTGCTGAAGTCAAACTACGCCGAGCGCGCAACAGCGCCCCCTACCGGCGGGAGAACGTGGTACCTACCTCACTTCGCCGTGATCAACCCGGAAAAAGAGAAGATTCGTCTAGTACACGACGCAGCCGCCAAGTCGCACGGCCGCAGCCTCAATGACATGCTGCTGCCGGGCCCCGATCTACTACAGTCACTACCGGGCGTCGTCATGAAGTTTCGCCAACATCCAATCGCCGTGTCGTCGGACATCAAGGAAATGTTCATGCAAGTCAAGATACGAAGCGAAGACCGCGACGCGCTACGCTTCCTATGGCGCGGCGATCGACGAGGCAACGAAACACCGGAAGAGTACCGCATGACGTCACTCATCTTCGGCGCGACTTCATCGCCGTGCACCGCTCTCTACATCAAGAACAGAAACGCCCGCGAATACGAAGAGAGCCACCCAGCCGCCGCACAAGCCATCCAATACAATCACTACATGGATGACTACCTACAGAGCTTTGCGACCATCGAAGAGGCCATCGACACAACACTCGCAGTCGACCACGTGCATCGCAAGGCAGGATTCGAGCTACGCGGCTGGGCAGCGAACGACGAGAACGCTATTCGCACATTCACACGGGCGACAGAGGGCGCTGCGACCGCTACGGTGGAGATCGGCGGCAACGACATAGAGAAGACGCTAGGGCTGCTATGGTACGTTAAGGAAGACACACTGGGGTTCCGCGTGAACAAGAAGAGAGTACCGCGAGAAGTACTAGAGGGCCTACGCGAACCTACGAAGAGAGAAGCGCTCAGCCTCATCATGTCGATCTTCGACCCGCTCGGCATCATTTCGCCTATCACTACGCCGGCGAAACGGATTATGCAAGACACATGGAAGTACAAGACGGAGTGGGACGACAACATTCCTAGCCCCCTAGTACCGAGATGGAAAGCCTGGCTAGGATGCCTAGGTCGCCTACCCGAGCTGCGAGTACCACGCTGCTACGACGCCGAGCCAGCGACAGAGAGGGAGATACACACATTCGTCGACGCGAGCGAAGAGGCATACGCAGCGGTCGTGTATCTGCGCAGCAAGCACGCCGACGGCTCCGTGAAGATCGCCATCGCCGCCGCGAAGAGCCGTGTCACGCCCACGAAGCCCACATCCGTCCCGCGGCTCGAACTACAGGCCGCGGTAGTCGGAGCAAGGCTCGCCCGAACAGTAGAGGAGGGACACGACTTCACCATCGCACGCCGCGTCTTCTGGAGCGACTCGCGCACCGCACTCGCATGGATACGCTCCGAGCCGCGCACCTACAAAACATTCGTCGCGCATCGCCTCGCCGAAATCGAAGATCTCACCAAGAAAGAAGAATGGCGCTGGGTACCCACAAGAATGAACCCGGCCGACGACTCGACGCGAAACACGCCTAGCGACCTCTCGCCGACCCACCGATGGTTCACCGGGCCCGACTTCCTGTATCAAGACGAAGACAGCTGGCCGATAGAAGCGAAGCAAGAGAAAATCGTCACTGGAGAAGAGAGAGAAGCACCGAAGCCGGAGGGGCCCGAACAATGCCACGCTCTACACGAGACAAGCCCCGCTTCACTCATCGACTTCACTAGATTCTCAAAGTGGAGTCGCCTAGTACGCACTATGGGCCGCGTACTACAGTTCATCGACCTCTGTCGCGGCCGCCACTTGATCGCCGCTGCACGCCGCAAGAGGACTATGAAGAACGCCGAAAAGGACGAAACTTATAGAAGAAACGTCAAGAAACCGAAAACGAAGCCAAACGACGCCCGACAGCCCCACATCGCGTCGAGAATCAAACCTCTAGAAGCGAGGTTTTTGTATGGAGCGGAACGCCTGTTGATAAAGATAGCACAAACGCAATCTTACAATGAGAGAGAGAGAAAACAGAAGCGTTTGACTACAGCCGCCACAAATGGTTTAGCGGGCCTCAGCGTGATAACAGACAGCGAAGGCGTCATGAGACTACGCGGCAGAATAAGCGAAGCCGACACCATCGACTACGAGACCGCCAACCCGGCCATCTTAGACGGAGCGCACCGCTACACAAGATTGTACATACAACATGTACACGAGAAGCTACATCACGGCGGCGTCGAGACGGTCGTCAACGAGCTACGGCAACGACTATGGATCGTACGCATACGACCGACGGTGAAAGAAGTCATCAAGCGCTGCCCGACGTGCCGCCTACGAAAAGCGAAGCCTGCGAGCCCCTCCACGGGGAACCTGCCCGCCGCGCGCCTCGCCCATGGCGCGCGCCCCTTCACCTTCACCGGGGTCGATTACTTCGGCCCGCTGGAGGTCACAGTCGCACGTCACCGAGAGAAGAGATACGTCGCGCTATTCACCTGTATGACGTCACGCGCCGTGCATCTAGAGTTGGTACAATCACTAAGTACCGACTCCGCCATCAACGCACTGCGCCGCTTCATAGCGCGGCGCGGGTGCCCCACCGAACTGTGGAGCGACAACGCGACATGCTTCCGCGGCGCCGACCGCGAGCTCGCCGAAGCCGGGCGCGCCCTAGAAGAGGAGGCGTCAAGACACCGCATCGCCTGGCGCTTCCTACAGCCCGCCGCCCCCTTCATGGCTGGCGTGTGGGAGAGACTGGTCCGCACCGTGAAAGAAGCCCTACGAGTCGCCCTGCACGAGCAACGCCCCAGCGACGAGACACTGGCCACGCTGCTCGCCGAAGTCGAAGCCACCGTGAACTCGCGGCCACTCACCCACGTGGCCGTGACGCCGGACGCGCCACCCGCCCTCACGCCGAACACGATCCTGCTCGGCCCCAACAGTCACGTGCCGACACCGGGCACGTTCGAAGAAGCCGACATCGACGCGCGCGCACACTGGAAGCGCGCGCAACGCCTCGCCGACATCTTCTGGCGGCGCTGGGTCCGCGAGTACCGGCCCCTACTGCAGAACCGGCGGGAGCCCCACGCGAGCGGCGCTGCACCCCGCGTCGGCGACATGGTCATCATCGGCGACCCCAACCTGCCCCGCAACACCTGGCCGAGAGGACGAGTGACGGCCGTCTACCCTGGCAAGGACGGCGAGGTACGAGTCGTGGACGTCACCACCAGCAACGGACACGTGCTGCGGCGGCCCACCAAGAAGATCGTCGTGCTGCCAGTGGATTCGCAAGATGCGACGGCGGGAGAATGTGCACGACAATAGGAAAATGGACCTTACGTAATTGTTGTGTTGTGTAAATAGTTTTAAAGTAGATCACATTCCATTATGTAAGTGTTAATAGCTTTAAGTGTGTAAATATTTTTCCTTTGTGCTTAATCCTTTTGTTGTCTAATTGCTTTTAAATTACGTTTCTATTATGTTATTGTACTTACGGTTCTATTATGTTTTATTATGTCTTATTAGGGTTACATAATAAATAATGAAGATTTATGTCTTTTAATTAGCGGGTTGGCCTAAGAGAGTCAGGAAATAAAGACTAAAGGGTAATTAGGTCAATCCGCGAGATAAGCTTGCATACCGTTAGGCGGCGCGGCCGCTACGCGACTGGCGCGATCTCCCCCCGCGCACCTGTTTATATTTATAGTACTGAAGCGGGGGGCGAGGTAAAGGGTCGATTTGCGTCAATTTTAAGGGTTAAAAGGTAAAGGCAAGCTTATCTCCCTATAGGGAAACGTTTTATAATGTTGTTTTATATGTTTTTGTAACAATAAAATGTTAAAATGTACAATAAACACGCCAACAGCGAGGGCAAGGGAGGGGAGAGGGGAGCCACCCCGCAAAGTATTCCAATTAGAATATAAGAGGGGCGCGAATCGGCGTCCAGACAGACACAAGCGATCGGTCCTCCCGAGAAGGACAAAAGGATAGGAGGAAGAAGGCTCCCGAACCTGAGCTGTTGGCCCTGAAACTGAAGACAAAAGCTGTTTCTGTTCGACTTCCCCCACATCACGGCGTAGCCCCCCTGCAAACTGCCCGTCGACCTCCGGCCGACAAAAGGACTAAGCGTCGCCCTTGCTGCTGCCCACCACGTACCGCCGCCGAGCCGAGAGCCCCAAGCTCATCGAAGAAACTACAGTCCACGTTTCTCTCGGCGGAGCGGCCCTCCGGTACAGTATGAAAATAATAGGATTTACACCTGATGGGTATATTTTTAAAGTGTGTTGCAAAGTTTGCCTGGGTGGGGCAAGACGAGCGTAATTTTTTAGTTGTGAGTCGCTCATTTTCGGTCGCAATATTTTAGTTTCATTTTAATTGCCGCCCTGTGAATGAAAAAGGGATTTTGTATGAAACCGATAGCAATTTTGTACGAAATTGCGCGACTAAAAATCTGCGACTCACGACTCACAAAATTATGCTCGTCTGGCATCAGTCAATGTAAAGTTATGTTTGATAAAAGATTGTGCGGAGAATTGTTATAATAATATGCCTCTAGGTGTTCGATAGGTAATACCACAGATAATATAATACTACTTAACATTAAAGTATGGATTTCAGAATGGTGCACCTAGATCGTATCTTTTCGTATGCTTATTTTACTGAGGGCTATAGAAGATGTATTACGAATAACGTTTTCTTAACCCCTCGGATACAAATTCAGCTAAAACATATTTTTAGACAAAATACCATGTCTTAAATTCTCTAAATCACGCGCAATATTAATTACATGAAGCTTTAATATTAATCATTATTAATGATACGATGGTATTTGAAATGGGATCCTCAGCCGACCGGGCTTCCGCCATCTTTCCCCATATTATCATCATCAGCGTTATTATTATAGTTCTGTTCAGATCAAAAGCAGAGCTATGAAATATCCGATCTACATGCGGCAGCATAACGACGTATAATCAATTCGGTCGTGTAGCGTAATGACTTCCTTCGCGTATTGGCCTGTTTGTGCTAAAAATAGTCACAATGTAGTCTCCTGGTGCCACATAAAGAGGACAGGTTTCTGTGTCTATTTTATTTTGTATAACTATATTCGGTGTTGCTAGTTTCTAGTTATCATTATTTCTAGTTTCTAAAGTTACTTAAATTTTAATGACTGAGTTTCAGCCTAATGCTCTTTAGTATTTCTTAAAACGATTGAAAAATATTATTTTGTTCTTTCTAACTTGTCTATCAAGATTTTTTAAAACTCTTATCCCAGTCATTATTACTTACGACTTTCGAGATTTTTATTTTATAATATTACTTGATCTGCTGTTAGCAAGTCATTGGTGGCCTAAATAAAGGTGTCTTCTTATTAAAAAGATGATGCCTCATTCGTATTTGGGGTAGTCTTCCACTCCCCCGCAAGTCCGGTGAAGCTTGATTGGTCGTACTTTTTCGACGCAAGCATAGGTCAATAAAAAAGCCTTAATCTCCACGTTCATAGGCGGGATGGGAATTGTAGTTGCTGGGAATTGTACTTACTATTAATTGTTTTGTTTACCCATAATACCACCCACATGAATACTGTGTAAACTGACAACTAATTATTCATCGTCTATCGTCTATCACCCACCGTCATCAATCCACACATCGCACAGACGTTCAATCAGAGTAACCGTTGTTGTTTGTATCAACTGATTCATCGCTGAGCTAATCTAGATTACTCGTTGATTCACCTACCCGTAAGTAGCAATAATACAATGCGATACAAAAAAGTTAATTGGCCTTATGTTCTTATGTGGGTCTTTTCCTTCCGAGGTCATGGTCCACCCACCTGTCACCTGGGGGACCACGGGCACTTACGAGATCAGAGAGGTGGATGGTAGTTCCAGATATTCTTCAATATGGCAAGGTTTTTATTTTATTGGAAGCTTTACGAAATTTTGAACCATAAATGTAGGTACCTACCTAAATCGCTTTGTTCATTCAAACTATGTTTATGTTGACTCCCAGAAATATCGCACATTTTATATTCTTATGTCCAAAATTGAAGAAAAATAATAATATTAATATTATTATCTTATTTGTCGTGTGTGTGTGGTGTGAGGGCCACTTTGCTTAAACTCGATGAAAATATGACCTTGATTTAGTGTGCATTGCAAAACAATTGTGCAGCTAATATCAGATTTTGTGCAACTCAATTGAGCGAGTTATAAGGTGAAATGTTGGGCTCTCAATCCTCCATTGGAGGATTGAGAGCCCACCTAAAACAGAGAAACTATGCGCACTACAGAATCGGTCTTTACGGCAAACTCTAAGTCCAGACTAGGGTTTGCAGTACCGGAACTGAACTGGATTTTCGAATTCCCGGTACTGGAGCCAACCCAGTACCGGGAATTTCCGGGAAATTTCGAGACTTCGGTACTGGGAAAAAGTAATTTAAATTCGTAATTATTTTATGAGTATGATGAAATTAAGCACCAAAACACTTTTTAAAATATGTAATTAACTTAATAATTCACTAATTATAACATAAATTCAGTAATTGAGATCTTTAGAAGAGAATACTTTGAACTCAATGCTCATAGCAAATCAAATATTTGTGATCGTAATTAAATTCAAGCGTACACTCAGTTCAATCTATCATTATCGCCGAAAGACGTCCACAGCTGGACAAAGACCTCCCCAAGGCTCTCCATAATAATCAGTTCTGCACTGCCCACATCCAGCGGCTTCCCGGGACCCTCACCAGATCGTTGGTTCACCTCGTGAGAGCCTGGCCACACTACGCCTTCCGGCGCCCGGCCGCAATTCAAGAACCTTTCTGTCCTAAGGCCGTTGGTTCTAAGCGCAATGTGCCCAGCCCACTACCACATAAGTTTACCGATTCTTCGTGCTATGTTGGTGACTCTGGTTTAAACTTGAGACACTGCGGTATTTGGGACAAAGAAATATATTGCGTAAATCCCAAATGCTGCCCATACGAGTTGGATTCAACGATTGACCTCCTTCTCGAAGTTAGATCTACCTAACTGGACTGTTTGTCCTAGCTAGGTAGACGTATTGGTCTACAACTTCAAGAGCAGAGTCCCCAACTTGTATTGCAGTGGGTACTACATGGGCGTTGGACATGACTTTTGTCTTCTCCATGTTCATCTTCAGACCCACTTGTTGGGTAACTCTAGTGAGGTCATCGAACATTGTGCCGAGGTTCTCCAAGATCTCAGATAGCTGAGACTTTGGAGAACCCACCCCTCCTCCTTGGATTCATAGGACTACGATATCGTCGGCAAAACGAAGATGAGTGATGTAGTCGCCATTAATGTTGATGCCATGTCCTTCCTAGTCCAGAAGGTTAAAGACATCCTCCAGTGCAGCGGTGAACAATTTCGGAGAAATAACGTATCCGTCTTACACCTCGCTGCAGCTAGATTGGTCCAGAGTTCTGATACTGGAGTCGGACTGACATAGTGGCGTTCTCGGACAAACACTTCAGCACCTTGATATACCGGTAGTCAATCTGGCACGTCTGAAGAGACTGCAGCACTGCCCAAGTATCAATAGAATCGAAGGCTTTTTCATTGTCCACGAACGCATATTTGCTGGTACTCCTATACTCTTCTGTCTTTTCTGGTCTGGTTCTTCTGGTTATAGTCTTCTGTATAACCTGTCGCAGCGTGTAGATGTTTTCTAATAGTTCTAACTATGGTCCTTTCGGAAACTGGCTTGTTCGGGGGGTTGGAAGTCTTTAAACCTGCGCGGAAACGATTTGTGGTGACTCTCGAAAACAATTTGTAAATAAAATAGTCCAATCGACGGATCAACCTTCACCGGACTAGTCTAAACAAAGCCCTCGCTACTTGTCGTAGTACTAAGTTTGGTGCGGTACTGTAGCGGACGAGCCGAGTGGCAGGAAAGAGAACCAAAAATTGCCGAATGGTACCGATTACTCTCGAAACGATTTGCGTCCACGTACTTCTGTTGTGGTTGCGTTCGCGCGGCTCACTTGCAGTTTTGAAAATCAAAATTTCGTACTAGAATTTTGGTGTTTGTGCAGTACCGGGAATTCCCGGGACATAGTTTAGATTTCCCGGTACTACATTTTTTCAAATTTCCCGGGAATTCTCGGTTATTTCAGTACCGAGAATTCCCGGGAGCAAACCCTAGTCCAGACGTAACAATAATTGTGTCGTAGAGATATTATCGCAAAACGCTACAGTATTTTGTATATCTTCGGTCAAAATTGGCCCTCAGAAGTATTTTTCGTACTCTGTTTTTGTCAAATATTAAGAAAACCCTTTGCTTTCTGATTAAACAAATGATGTAAGTAATTGTGAAAATAATTGTGCGATTTTGTGCAAGCAAGAAAACTTCGCTACCTCTCGTAGTTTTTAAGTTATGACGTCGCAAAGATTTGGGCCCTCAATCCTCCACTTTTTCCTGTTTTTTGTTAATTACGCCGTAAGTATTAAACATATGACAAACACAAAACCGTCATTAATTGTGAAAATAATTGTGCAACAAATGTGTATAATTTGTTTTTAATAAAAGTCATTAATTAAGTAGAAATCTTAAAAAAATACTATTTCTGATGCAAGTATGAGGTAGGGTGACAAGAATTTCGTCCTATTCTACCGTCATATTAAAACTATTATTGCTATATTTACCAAATTGTGATTATAAGAAAAGACAATTTAAAAAATTATAAATTGATATAAATTAAAAATTTAATGAAATTAAAAAAAAAGATAACATTAGCTAAAAATAAATAAGTTACTAAAACATTAAAAATATATTATTAAATAAAATAAAATGCGATCAAAGAAACTCAAAATGAAAATGGTCATTTAATTTATTTATTTCGTTTTATGTACTATGTCATTTTAAATTCAACTTATTTTTTTTTAAATTTAATAAAAAAGCAAAGATTTATTATAAAATATTTAATATTATTGATTTATATAGTAGGTACTTCAATTGTTTTGACTTACTTTTTTTAAATTTAATTAATTTTTTTTTTATTAATTACATTTCTTTTCATTATTTTTTTAATAGTCTTTCCTTATTATCACAATTTAGTAAATATAGTAATAATAGTTTTCATATGACGGTAGAATAGGACGAAATTCTTGTCACCCTACCTCATACCCGCATCAGAAATAGTGTTTTTTAAAGATTTCTACTTAATTAATGATTTTTATTAAAAACAAATTATACACATTTGTTGCACAATTATTTTCACAATTAATGACGGTTTTGTGTTTGTCATATGTTTAATACTTACGGCGTAATTAACAAAAAACAGGAAAAAGTGGAGGATTGAGGGCCCAAATCTTTGCGACGTCATAACTTAAAAACTACGAGAGGTAGCGAAGTTTTCTTGCTTGCACAAAATCGCACAATTATTTTCACAATTACTGACATAATTTGTTTAATCAGAAAGCAAAGGGTTTTCTTAATATTTGACAAAAACAGAGTACGAAAAATACTTCTGAGGGCCAATTTTGACCGAAGATATACAAAATACTGTAGCGTTTTGCGATAATATCTCTACGACACAATTATTGTTACGTCTGGACTTAGAGTTTGCCGTAAAGACCGATTCTGTAGTGCGCATAGTTTCTCTGTTTTAGGTGGGCTCTCAATCCTCCAATGGAGGATTGAGAGCCCAACATTTCACCTTATAACTCGCTCAATTGAGTTGCACAAAATCTGATATTAGCTGCACAATTGTTTTGCAATGCACACTAAATCAAGGTCATATTTTCATTGAGTTTAAGCAAAGTGGCCCTCACACCACACACACACTATTTGTCGGCACATCAGGTACATCGTATGTGTGTACATACACACATACGTACTTAGACTACAAAAATGAACAACTTGTTTTATATAACTTGCATCGATTACTTGGCTTAGGCCGATTGGGTCATTTAGCACCAGAAATACGAGAAACATATACCTACTTACTCAGTTAAGAGCTTCAACTATAAGTTGTTTAGTTCAAATTCAAACTACGAGGAAGTTTAAAACCTACAAATTGCCAACAACGAGTCATAGCGACAGGACTGCAACAGCTGTTGGAGTGTTGCCAATCCTCGATCACTTTTGAACTTTAAATATTGGAACGGATTTTTCAAAAACTTTCGTAATCCTACCAGAATTGGGTTTCGTTACGAAACATGCTTAAAAAGTAACTACCGACATAGCACTAAAATAAAGACCAGTTTTTGCAATTAACAAGAATTTTAAGATTAATTTACCGTTATTTGTTACAGTCAATAAACGAAGTTTTATTGATACTTTACTTTATCGTTTATCAGAAGAACATTTTATGTAAATATTGCCAGAAATAAATGGATTTATTATTATTATAAAAAAGTGCCTATAGCATCATGTGCGAGATAGGATTAATGTTTGAATATTTTGATCAAATCTGTGTATGGATAAATAGATATAAAAAAGAAGATAGACGTAATTGCGTTTTCTAACGTGGCCGAATAGATGAGAATACCTAATATCAATGGGGAAAATATAATCATGAAAGCTGCGGGAATGCTAGAAAATATAAAACCGACACCGGATTTGTAGAGCATATTTTTGCATCTTTATGTGATCTGGAAACAACTGGCGGTTGATATTACTACACTTGTGTGTGTAATGTGTAGTATGTATGGTCACTATTTACATGCCAACGCATTACAGTATTTATACTTTGTTCAATTCCAATAAGGTTTATTTTTGTATACAAAGCTACAAGTCGAGTTACATCATAGTTTTGTTCTGTCAAAAGTGGATTGAACCAATTTTTTTGTGCAGCCTCGCTTCTGCTAGATAAGTCATAAAGTAAAAACCATATATTGCATACATTATAAGTATACAATCGTAATTATACTGCTCATGTTAGTACAGTAGCCAGCGCATGCGGCTGAACATGTTGACCTTGCAAGCGGCCGTATTCCGTAGCTGTAGGGGTGAATTTCGTAGTGCGAATCCAGCCGTTATTTCTTATGTTAAGTATTTTATTTAGAGAGGCTCCATTGACTCCAATATTAATGAGAGAGTAAGATTAATACCTAAGAAGCGCCAAACAGAAAGATGCGTTCCTAAAGTCTTAGTACTTTCGCATCTATTATAATTTTGAAAGTGAATCGGACAATATAAGAAGGTAAATATTAAACAATGCTTTCAAACAAATTATAAGAAATCGTTCAAGTTATTTACATAATAATTTTCCAGCGAGTCATTTTTTGTAAGCGCTTTCGAGCTTCCATTGATCGGCGAGTTGAGAGTACGTTCACGTTGGTCCCGCTATTGAGTTTGTTAGGTAATATAATTTACTTACAAAAGACAGCTTACAGGGCTGTAGCTAGACTAGCTAGTGTAATGGGGGGGTCATCTATCTATATAATTAAACTGCAGAAGTTGAAAATCTGTAAATGAGAATTTTTTTTGCTAAAAACCGAGTCAATGTATAAAGTGAACATAACTAGATTTTTTACTTTTTTTGGTTTCTCTGTTTGTCTGTTTGTACGGTCTAATCTTCGAAACTGTTGGAGCGATTTAAATGAAATTTTGCATGGTGGTACCTTATATCCCTGGTCAACATCTTAGATAGTTTTTACCGCAGGAAAAATATCTCATTCCTTCGGGAAACTGCACGGTAAAAAAAAACTACGCGGGCGGACAGCTAGTACTATACGCTACGTGATTCAGGTTCGGTGAAGCTTGATTCACGACTTTGTGACACAAACATAGATTTATAAATTAACAATAAATTGAGGGTAATGAGTAAAAACATTTTATATTAAAAAAAAATCAGATCATCGAAGACAAATCGTCTGAAACAGAACGATAATTGACGTGATTCATATCTTTTTCAGAATTCAAATTATGGTGTTCAGATTTCCATTAGTGCTCTTTGAATAAAAATGTTCAGGTTTATAGTCTGAGTTTAGGTATGATAATATCAAATAATTGCTTAGAAAAGTTTTCTTATTTTTAGCTAGCAATGGACTATCGTAAGCTGCTGTAGGTAAAACAAGTAGTACTCATCTCAACGGTCGATTGATTATTTTTCTTTGACTTTCAGCAGTATTTATTTGAACATCTAAAATTAAGGACCCCATACTTGATATTGAATCTGAGTCCGTCTCTGTCTGCTGACTTAAGTGGATCGTGATTCAATAACCGAACGAAGTTTACATTGTCTGCTGAAAATTTGTGAGATTTTAAGGCTAAATACTTAGTGGGGTGGGAAGTGTCATTATGGGCCATACTGTACTGAGTATTTACTTTTTACCTACAAGATTAAAGTTTTATTTGGTCTTTTTTAATAATTCCCATGAAAAATAATTTATTTATCCAGAAAATTTGAAGAAGTGGCTTTTTTCTCGGCACTTTTCTATGTGGTAATTGATCAGATGTATTGACTGAGCAGAGAGCATGTGCTCTCAGTATTTGCTAAGCCGTCTGAGTCAGTTACACCTACTTTATTTATTTCCTAGCTGTCCGCCCGCGGCTACGCTCGCGTTGTTTTTTAACTTTTCCTTGCACAGTTATTCGTAGGAATGAGATATTTTCCCGTGGTAAAAAGTATCTCAGATGTAGAACGGGGATATAGCGTACCACCATGCAAAATTTCATTCAATAAAATTGGTACAGTAGCTTTAGAGATTAGCCCGAACAAACAGACAAACAAGAAAAAAACTCGTAGATCGATAAGATTACAGAATAAAACCAACTGTGACCAACTGAAACTAATGTCAATAACGTCTCTATGTGGAACAAGGTAGCGCTTAGTTCGTAATTTAAGACAATAGGTACTTAGATTTGGCCGCTAAAAATAGAACGAGACACATAATGAAGAGGACAATGTAAATACGCAGTCCCCAGGGTCAACGCAATTGTCTTGGTGACACGCGACTCCGGTCAATTTGTGCTACCGATGAGGCATAAGACAAGGACAAATCAATTATTGTCAATACTCACTCATTCGCTCGCTCATTGGAAGACCATTTAGGTCCACTTTAGGTCGTTCGCGTTAGGTACTTTAGGTCATACATCAGGCAATATATACATGTACGGTAATCATCAGGCCACCGAGTCGTAAAGCGATCGATTTAGATTGCATCACTGTTCAATTTAAGGGTTGAGTATTGTGTGCTTCTAGCTAACAAGTGCATGTAAGGCACAGAAGAAAATAATAGTACCTACTATTTAAGGTTAAAATGACTTCATCATGACGAAGGCCTCCCCTAAAGACCTCCACAACGATCGGTCCTTCCTGCTTGGCAAACATCCACTGGCTTCTCTCAATCTCACAAATATCACATATGTTGTACACAAAAAAAAAGAAATCACATAACATGCCCGTTATAATGTCTATACATAGTTGTCAACTGGTGTATAATTAGGTGATTGGGAACGTTACAAAATTGCCAAAATAATTGCAATACGGTTATCGTACACTTGGTTTCAAGTGTTCGTAGCTGACCAACCGACTACAATGTAATACAATCAACCAAATACATGAGAAATATTTCCTATGGTGTTAGTAAAAAGGTTCTTTTTTGAGTTGTAAAGTGAGTACTGTGTGGTTGACTGTTTGGGCACTCAATCTTAGGGCAATTTGAAATAGCCGTGGGCGTTACTAACGTTAACTGGCAAAAAGTACGCTTGCGCTAGTGAGCGGAGCTAACTGCCACGTACAGCTGCAAAAAATTGCTAGCTTTTGGAAGAATGGGAGCAACGGTCTTTGCCTATTAAAAAACGAGCATCTAATAAAATATGAGTTTTTTCCAAATTACTTCAAGTTCAGATTTTCTTATATCCTCGTTTAATATGGTTATTTTGTTATGTTAGTTAATTTTAATTTAAGTTAATTGCCAAGCAAAAAAAGAGTTACAAGAATAAAAATGCTTATGTGGCCTTAAACGGAACTAACGCCGAATTCATGTGAACACAGGTATTTTAACAGTCGCTTGTATTTTTATATCTGCACCCTCGCCTACTTTTATTCAGATCCTTATAAGACTGTAAATTATTTTGATGACCCGTTATACATGGACCTATAAAATTCCTTTACAGGTTCGCCGATATTTCTGTTTGTATTTGTGAAGCCTGAACAGAAAAATGTTTTTATTTTTGGCAACAATCGCCATTGCTAATTTAATAATTTTAGAATATGGCGAGGTTTTTTTTTCTCTCGTCAGAAAAAGCTTCCACACAGGCTTACTTACATATTATCCTTCTAAGAACATAAATTTCAAAACAAACTGTCCATTTATAGACAAACTATAAGCTTTCGTTATTTAAGGAAGGAACACTGCTCTGAAAATCGTAAAAGTTAGTGCCCATCAAAGGAAGGTTTACTCCGTCATCATCACATTTCATTTAGCGATATAAACATTTCATGATGGCGGCCAGTTTGGCTTGGCGCTTACGACCACATAACTCCATAGTACGACGCAGCTCATGCATAAATAGCTATGCACTATCATCATCATAGTAGAGTAGAGTAGGTACAAGTAGTAGCAAAAGGGATTAATGCTGTACACGGGTAGAGTTAGTGGGAGAGTTAGCTACGGTAATACGGTAAGCTACAGAGATAACTTACACCCATCTCTTGAAGCCTATGAGACAGGTATGTTGCCGCTGACTGCAGGCTTAAAAGATAAACACTTATATTAACCAACTAGCTTTCCGCCGCGACTCCGCCCGCGTTAACAGTTTTTCCCGTGGGAATGAGGCATTTTCCCGCAGTAAAAGGTAGCTTATGTTACTCAGGGTGAATGTAGCTCTCTAATGGTAAAAGAATGTTTGAAATCGGTTTCAGTAGTTTATGTTTATTACAAACATACACACAAAAAATAATACAAATCTTTCCTCTTATTATATTAAGAAGGTTGGGTTGTCTTGTATATGGACCAAGTAAATCGTAGTACATCGCAGCATAAGCAGTCAAGTCGAAAACTATTGATTTATTGAAGTATTGAATGAGTATTGAACGGTTAAGATCAATTTAACGACCAAGCCGCGCTCGGCGTGGGTCATCGATCGCGGCGCCGACGCATCTGTGGGTTTACATTGAAACAAAGTAATTTTACGCTTTAAAAATAACGTATCGTCACTTATTCTTACCTAACATAGTGTACCTAAAAATGTAAATTTATAGGTACCTAATCAAGATTTTTTTATTTGTTTTTTGCAGATTTGAATCTGATTGCGATAAAAAGCTCTGTCTGTTTGTTATACAAGTAGGTAACTAGCGACCCGCCCCGGCTCCGCACGGGAAAATGGTTATTGTAGGTCCTTCCTGGGTATCCTTAAGTATATTATGCATGTATTATACATATAAACCTTCCTCTTGAATCACTCTATCTATTAAAAAAAACAGCATCAAAATCCGTTGCGTAGTTTTAAAGATTTAAGCATATATAGGGATATAGGGACATAGGGACAGAGAAAGCGACTTTGTTTTATACTATGTAGTGAAGATAACTTACATTAAATAATAACGTAAGTACAAAAAGCCACGAAACCGCTGAACACATAGGCTCTGAAATCCATGTAGAATATACATATCAATCTTTCTAACAATTATTATTGTACAAAATTGTTTCGTCTATTTTATTGAGTAGCGATAAGAGAAGAGGGCACTTCATGTGAGCCGGTGCAAGGGCTAACGACCGAGTTACACAATTCATTTATTTACTAACTGTCTGCCCGCGGCTACGCCCGCGTTGTTTTCCGACTTTTCCGTCGTAATTTTTAACTATCCCACGGGAACTCTTTATTTTTCCGGGATTAAAAGTATCCAAGATGTTGACCAGGGATGTAAAGAACCACCATGCAAGATTTTATTCAAATCGGTTTAATAGTTTCGGAGATTAGCCCGTACAAACAGACAAACAGACAGAGAAACAAAAAAAAAAGAAAATTGTCTAGATGTGTTCTATTTCACTTCTTACATCCTCCTGACTCGGATTTCATCTTTTTTTTCTATGTACAGACATTTGACCTCTACAGTTTTATTATATAGATTTATGTAGGTACACGCATCACTATCACTATCAACATAGTATAAAATAAAGTCGCTTTCTCTGTCCCTATGTCCCTCCCTTTGTACGCTTAAATCTTTAAAACTACGCAACGGATTTTGATGCGGTTTTTTTTAATAGATAGAGTCATTCAAGAGGAAGGTTTATATGTAAAATACATGCATAATAGCGGAGCCGGGGCGGGTCGCTAGTCACAAATAAATAAGGAAAATGACGGCGTCATAGTCCATCCACACAATTATTATTATTACCAACACAGGGAAATTTTACCGGGTTGCTTATCCGCAACATAGTGGTAGTACCTACCTACTCATGAAACTGAACAACTTTCCCTAAGGAACACAAGTTGAAATCTCGACAAGTGTCTAAACCAAGGATGTTATGCTTAGAGTATAAATAGATAAATTTCAGGGAGGGATACAGTACGCCTAACCGAGTATGAACCGTAAGCACGGGAACAGTCCGAATATCTTCAGCGCGTTCGTTTAGTATCAAATGGTTATCGGAGCTGATTATTTTTCCCGGTGAAAATAAGAAATTTAATAGGAGAACATTTTAAAATGTGCATTCATAAGTTGCAAACATGACTCGTGGAACAAATCCAAAAAGAAAAATGTTATTGATTTCACCGCCCATACAAAATCTGCCAAAATTTGCTTACGCTTGACATAAAGGCAGCGGAGCGATGCGCGTGCTCTATGTATATTTATTCTCTAAGGATGTTATGTTATAATAAGTATAGTCTAAACATACCTACTATGAAAAATTTTAAACAATTTGTTCTTTAAATCTGAGCCCCAACCCAAATGTCATAAAATAATCTTTGCTCTGCCAGTAAAATCCGGAAACTTTTAACATTTTGCCTTCTTAATTTTACCTGTGTAATACCTGTGTCCCCAAACTCCCATTAATCCCCAAGTTTTCCTACAAATAAAGTATTTATGAAGGGGCTAAGTTTCTCGCCTCGGGTGGGATAGCTCGCCAGGGTACAATAGGGAAAGGCAACTGAATATTAGAGAATCTTAATGAGTTCAGACTGAGTTTAAACGATGTTGAAGCACTAGAGCCACAGCTAGAGCTGTAAGCTGGTAATTATGCAATATGCTCCTTATCGTGTGGATTTCGAGGTTAATCTACCTCACAAACCCTGGGGTCAAAACTATTGAGCCGCCTATTCTAAGCCACAAGACATGGCTCCTATAAAGATTACATCCGTGCGTGGACACGTTGATGCAAGCATCCGTAGATACAAGCTGTGGAGTTTCCTCCGGTGAGTTCTTCTCCACAGAAGGACAGAAGACAGCCAAATTTTTGAACGCGCCAGAAAAGATCATAACGTACTTATAGTGATGTAACTTAGAGTATAAAGAAAGAGTTTAGAGTGATGTAGGTAAATATCCTAAATTTTAAAATAAATACTTTGACTTTTGAGTTTAGATAGTAGCCGAGAACAACTTTACGTGCCTTCCAAAGCTTAAAGCTGTTTTTCTCAGCTTTGGTCCTGGCAATTTTTTTCTGTTGAACCCAGCCAAGACTTTTATGAATTTCTTGACCTACGTTTTGTCGCAAAATCAACGTATCAAATGTCACCAGACTTCTACTGTTTGTCGTGTCGTGAGGTGTTGTGAATCCCCACGTTTAGCGAATAGTTGAGGATTGCAGTTGTGGTGGATTACACAAATAAACGCCGCTGCCCATTCCGTTGATTTCTTTACCTTCAATTCAATCACAGGAAGAGTGGTAAATGAACCGAGGTACAAATTTGTATTAGATATATTTTATTTCATTTACCTATATGCTTCGAAAAGGTACGACAAATCAAACTTCACCAGACTTGACCTGATTAAAGACATAATATCTGTTGATGAGTTAAAACCAGGCTTAAACGATCTAAAACCACTAGAGCCGTAAGTGGCCGTCATCCAATAATGTCGTTACAAATCTGGGCCTAATCTGGCACACTCGAGTACCCAAAGGCAGCTGATGTGTCAAAGGCTTCCCGGCTTTGTAAAGTGATACGTGCTCTGTTGAAACAACGCCTGATCCGTAGTGGGTTTGTTCTCGTCGAGATTTTGTGATAAAATTCTCCCTTTTTAAAGAAATGACAATGCGAACGCGAAGCATCTCCGTTTTAGTTAGGGCAAAAATGATTCGTATGTCCATCTCACTGAATGAATGAATGATTTACAGAATACTATTTGTCTATTCTCATCTTTGCACTTCTCAAGAAACCGAATCTCGTGAAAATTTGAGAGCAAGTTCGTTATTTATACTTACCGTTTTTGTTGATTGAGTTAGTTTTTGGTAATTTTGAAAAAAATACAGAGCTATGTTATGGGGCTTGCGCTGGTTTTCTGTAAAGTTCACATTTCTCAACAGATTCACGTGAAATTTTGTGAACTGATCCGATATATTTTTAACTGACTAACGAAATTACGAGTACAGAGCTCATAGAGCCAGTAGTGTAAAATTATTTTAAAACCAGACCAGAAAAAAAAAACTTTGCCATATTGCGGAATTTCAATGGAACAAATTATACAAATTCAAAGTATTCGAAAATAAATTTAAATGTAGTAATTAAGTAACTAACATTAGTACTTACGTACAGTAATAGATGTCACCACTTCCTCTTGATTAACAAATAGGCGTTCAGCATTCGCGACGGGTACTCCCTATTTTACGGATAAGGAGCTTCCGGTGTTTCGTGGCGTCCGTTACGTCGTATATGGAGGGCGGACGTGATGACGTCCGATGTAGGTTCAGAATACGGGAAATAAAATAAAATTTTAGGATTATACTTAATGGTGCTTATTCTTCACAAGGCACATTCTAGTCAGTTAGGGCAGCTAGTTTATAATATTACTAATAATATGTTAGCTTTCCGCCGCGGCTCCGCCTGCGCTAACAGTATTTCGCGTGGGAATGAGGCATTTTCCCGCGGTAAAAGGCAGCCTGAAGCCAGTGAATGGAGCTTTCTAATGGTGAAAGAATTTTTGAAATCGGCACAGTAGTTTTTTTTTTAGTTTATTCATTACACACACACAAAAATACAAATCTTTTCTCTTATAATATTAGTGTAAATTGAGGAAAGGATTGATTACCTTAGTAATATTATATTAGGATATCTACGAATCAATTTCCCTGAAAGCTCAAAATACTATAATTTACGTGACTTCCTTTTAAAAAGTGAATGCGGGTACGTCTTGCCCCGCAAATAAATGTTTCTTATTCTTATTCTTATTCTTATTCTTGGTCCGTATTTCCTCCATCGATTATTGCCCCCGGCCGAGCACTCTTATCATGAATGGAACCCGGCGTTCAGATTACAAGGGGGTGGGCTGAAGTGGGGGAAACCACTTTGGAAAGCCCTTAGTCAGTGCCTTGTAGCGCGCAGTACTCATAGATAGCCTAACCTATAAACTGTGGAAGCTTTTTCTGTGTGGCAACATTATAAGAACTGCGATATTTTTAACCCCTGACGATAAATAGGGGTGTTATAAGTTTGACGTGTGTGTCTGTCTGTCTGTCTGAGGCATAACTCCTAAACGGATGCTCCGATTTTAATCTAGTTTTTTTTTGTTTGCAAAGTGTCACAATCGAGAGTGTTCTTAGCTATATGAACCAAGAAAATATCTTCAGCCATTTGAAGATTATCAGCTCATTTCTATTTGTTGAAAGGATCAAGTAACGGTTTTGTGGCTGTGTTTTCGATTTTTGAATTCATATGTACGTCTATTCGACGTTCTTACGGTGAAGGAAAACATCGTGAGGAAACCTGCACCCGGTTTCAGCGTTTCATCTCCTGACTAACCTACAAAAGACATTTCATAATTAAATTGTATCTGTATGCAATCTTGTATTCTTTTTTGGGTCTATTATGTACCATATCGTTCTTCTCATGTTACCAGTATTTGGTATATAAATTCTCTACACACCGTCTTTAGACTCCATCCTAAACAAACACAGATCCGGCGAAGCTGCATTCTTGTACATTTGTATGCACACATGTTATCAGAGATACTCTACCGCAACCTCACCGGCTGGCAACTCGCAGTTGGTGTGACATAAAGACGATAGCTTTGTCACAATAAGTATTATTAATTACATTGACAATATTATATTGGTAAATACAGACAGGCATAGCTATTCTAAATAATGAAACTTGGTTAGCAGTGTAAGGTCAAGTCAGGAGTATTCATAAACCGACGAACTTGCATGATAAGATTCATGAATGTGGATGAAGCGAAAGAAATATGTCTAGATCGTAGCAAGTGGAAGGAAGTGGTCTCTGCCTACCTGATGACGTAATGATGTTTCAAGGTCACGTGAATTTGGAAAAGATCTTTCTTAGACCATCAGATTGTCTTGAGACAATTACTGTAGGAAGTATTCCTAAAAAATACGATTACAAAATCAGAAGTCTTGTTCATAGTATCAATTACGGCGTGGCCGCTAAAATCTCTAGTTTTAAGTTGTTGGCCTCTTTCATTCTTATGGGAATCGAAAAGGATGATATTAAAATAAGCAGCGCAACTGTCAAATTCAGCTTTTTAAGTGGGATGTTTGCTAAACTAGTGCGAACTACGCGTAAAATCGATGTTTGACGTCTCTAAATTTAAGTTGTTTTTGTTCTTAAGAACGTGAAAAGAACATAATAATATGGTTATTAAATTTAAGTTAGAGCGTAATAACATATAGAATCGGATACATTGTCTTATTTTAAGGTAGTAATAATTTTCAACTCATAAGAACTTCAACGAACCAAGATAGTCCAGAAATAACACAGCTCTAATTCCGTCACGTCCCATACATGTCCTCTTGACCCTTCTTAAACTGGTTTGCATTGTACAATTAACATCGAAAACGAAGTCTTCTCTAAACAAATATGACCCTTATGGAAAGGACATAGAGTTTTGTTGTTGTCTGTAATAGCGTCGCTGCATGCACCTGTGCACTAACAAAGATGTGATTTCCATACATTGTTTAACTGGTATAAGACTCCCACTGATCAGACAAAAAGACCTCCACGTTACTTGGGTTGGTCACAAATGTGACTGGTACTAATGCCCTTGTAACGGCGGAAATACACACACATAAGACGCTAGGCTCTAGAGGCCGACTACAGCGCCTTATTTTATTTACATATTTTTTACCATATAATATCATATCCTACAGTATTACTTACCTTTGTTCATATTTTAATATTTCCAAATATCTCATTTTCATATCATTTATAATTGTTTACTATAACTAGTAACATCTATCAAATTTGACTTACTACACTGACACACCACAATCATAGACACAAATTCCTTTTTCTTAACTAAATTCTCTTTACATAGCTCAATATGGAACCTTCTGAGTTAAATAAACCAGAGGTTCTATATGAACTAAAAATCAGAAATGTAGACCATGCTACGACCCAAACCGCGGAAGAATTGCGAGAAATGCTCGTTTCCGCAATCCAATCTCACGCGACTATTGTAAATGTTAGCCCCAATAATTTTGAAACGGACAATACCGACATAATCAGGTGCCTCGCCCTTTTAGAAGCGTGTCTAAATTCCTTTCCCCAACGTAGGAATAAAATTCCTACCTACCTTTCCCATATTAAAAATCGCTTAAACCTCATTGACTTATCCAGTGACTCGCTTACTACCGATCAGCTTACAGTTTATAATTCCCTTTTTAATAAACTTACCCAATACGAATCACAATATTTCGCCCTTACTAATCCCACATCCCTACCCACAACTACGTACCACTCAGCTGAGTCTGTACAAGCCCTCCCCGTTACTAATTACTTTGAAACCCTCACCGAAAAGCTTCTATCTTTGTCTGACGGTAAAACATCCGATTTTAAACGCTTTACCTTCAAAGGTGACGGTTGCCCCAAAGAATTTATCCAGAACCTCGAGGAATTCGCCTCTGCGCGCAACATCACTGATAAATCGCTTTATAATCATGTCTACGATATTTTGTCAGGCGTAGCTCTAGACTGGTTTCGAGTCCGTAAAGACACAATTAAGGACTGGAGTTCTTTTAAAGTTTCCCTCCTGAAAGACTTCGAAATACATGACTATGACTATACACTTAAAAAACAAATTGACCGTAGAAAACAGCTACCAAATGAACGCATAATTATATATTTTTCCCAAATGGAAACTCTATTTTCAAAATTACACGAACCAATTTCCGAAAAGGAGAAAATAGACATACTTCTCCGTAATTTGTTACCACAATTCAGTTTACGTATTACTAATAACGACCTCAACTCGATAGCCTCGCTTTTTGAATCATGCAAATTTTCCGAAAAACTTTTGCAAGTCAATAACCATTCTTTATTCTATTCCCATTCCCCTATTCCTCCGGATAAACCTTCCTCTTCTTATAAGCAATCCTCCCTTAACCCTACTCCTCCTCCTCATATACCTAAATTTCCTTTTGCTAACGTTTACTCCGTTAAAAGGCCTAACGAAGTTTTAATAACTTTCGATTGCCCTCGTTGTAGAACAAACTCACATCTCCTTGCTAACTGCACAAGTACCCAAAGAGTTTGTTATCGTTGCGGTAAAAAAGATTTTATCTTTACCAACTGTCCAGATTGTCAAAAATCGATCTCCAAAAAAAACTAATTAGGGAGTGTATCCACAAACCACCCGAATTCGACAAAAACGATTGGAATAATTGGCTAAATTATATTAAATTATTTTCTAATACATATAATGTGCATACACTCCTATTCAAGAATATTTCTGACTTTGAGCGTCCTTATATTCATATTAAGGTCAACGAGTTGACATTAAATGGTTTACTTGATAGTGGAAGCGCTATAACCATTTTAGGAAACAATTCCCACGAAATATTACTACAACATGGCTTATCCCTACAAAACTCCCTGAAAATATTTGGAACCGTCGCTAACGGTCAAAAAATTAATTCTATTGGTACAATCTCCCTCCCTGTTGTCTTTAGAAGTACCTTTTCAATCATCACTGCGCACGTCATGCCTAGTGTAACTGAACCCTTAATCTTAGGAATCGACTTCTGGAAAACCTTTAAGTTGGCTCCAAATATCCTAAATAATATTAATTCCCATAAACTTCGCAGTAATACAACCTTTCTAGTTAATACCCCCAGTTCACATATTTTCCCTTATCTTTCTTTATCAGAGTCCCAGCGTAGTATAGCTGATTTAATCATTGAGAAATTCAAAAGAATTTCTACCGAAACACAACCTCTTGGTAAAACTCACCTAGCAGAACATCATATAGACACTGGTGAACATCCCCCCATTAGGCAACGGTGCTACCGTTTATCACCAGAGAAACAGAAAGCCCTTAAACAGGAGGTCGATGACATGCTGAAACTAGATGTTATTGAACCTTGTGAAAGCCCCTGGCTTAGTCCCGTAATCATCACCCCTAAAAAAGATGGTACTTGGCGTTTTTGCGTAGATAGTCGAAAATTAAACGATATCACCTTAAAAGACGCATATAAACTACCCTTTATCTCTGACATTCTAGATAACTTGAAGGATAGTAAATATCTTTCTTCTATTGACATTGCCAAAGCTTTTTGGGAAATCCCGCTACGAGTTGAGGATCGCCCCAAAACGGCTTTCCATGTACCAGGTCGTGGTATGTACCAATTCAAGGTAATGCCCTTCGGTCTAACTAATGCCCCTGCTACACAGCAGAGATTTTTAGACACTTTACTTTCCGACTTAATGTGCGACAACTCCGTATTTTGCTACTTAGACGACATAGTTATTGCTACAGACACATTCGAACGACATGTCGAACTTCTTAACAAACTACATTCTAAGCTATCTCAAGCTAACATCACAATAAATTACCCTAAATGTTCTTTCTTCCGTGAGGAACTCAAATATCTTGGTTATATTATCAACAAAGACGGTCTCCAAACAGAACCTACCAAAGTTCAGGCTATTCTTAATATCCAAACTCCTAAGACAGCCAAAGACGTTAAAAGATTTCTCGGTACCGCCAGTTGGTATAGACGTTTTGTTCCTAACTTAAGTACTTTAGCAGCCCCACTTACCAAACTTACTTCTACCAGCAAAAAAGCTCCCCCGTTTAAATGGTCATCTGAGGCAGATCAAGCTTTTAACGACATTAAAAAAGCCTTAGTAAGTACCCCTATTTTGTCATGCCCTGACTTCTCTAAACCATTTGCAGTACATTGCGACGCTTCTGCTTACGGAATCGGTGCAATGCTTACACAAGAATTCGACGGTGTCGAAAAACCGATTGCTTACATGAGCAAATCCCTCTCTACTTCCCAACGAAATTATTCTATTACTGAACGCGAACTTCTTAGTGTTATTACTGCTCTCGAACATTGGCGTAGTTATTTGGACAATGGACAGAAATTTATTATATACACAGACCACTCAGCCTTACAATGGTTCTTACGACTCGACAACCCTACTGGTAGGCTAGCTCGTTGGTGTATTCGTCTTTCAATGTTCAATTTCGAAATTAAACACAAGAAAGGTAGCGAACATGTTGTCCCCGATCAATTATCTCGGATCAAAAGTATTAATACTATTTCACGTTCTTTCTCGGACTCACAAGATGTTTGGTATAATACCTTATTCCTTAAATGTAAGAATAACCCCAAATCTACTCCCGACTATGTTATTAAAAATAACTATCTTTTCCGTTATTCACGTTCCACTTTTCAATATAATTCTGAATATAGTTGGAAACTTGTAATTCCCGCTGAATATCGTGAAGACATAATTTCTGAAAATCACTGTCTTCCTACAGCAGCTCACTTCGGTATTTTCAAAACTTACCATCGCATTAAATTAAACTATTTCTGGCCCGGCATGTATAAAGACGTAGCAGTCTTTATCTCTAAATGTGATATTTGCTTAGCACATAAATCTAATAACCAGAAAACGGTTGGTTTCATGGGTAAACCTAAACAATGTTCTCGCCCTTTCCAAACTATTTCCATGGACTTAATTGGCCCACTTCCTATAACTCATAAACTTAATAGATTTATTCTCGTAGTAACTTGTTGTTTTTCGAAATACTGTTTAATTTTCCCTATTAGACAAGCTACTTCTCTCGCTATTAGAAATATCCTCGAAAATCTTGTTTTTATGGTTTATGGAATCCCAGAAACCATCATTCTTGATAATGGTCCACAAATGATTAGTACCGAGTTGACTGACCTATTCCGTTCATACAAAATTCCTCATATACATTATACACCACGCTACTGCCCTCAAGTTAATCCAGTCGAGCGTTACAACAAAACTATTATCTCCGCAATCGCATCTTTTGTCGATGACGATCATCGTTCATGGGATAGATTTCTGAACCAAATTCAATTTGCAATTAACACATCAGTCAACGAAACAACAAAATTTACACCTGCATTTCTAGTTTTTGGTCGAGAACTTGCAACCTGTGGTTCCATTTTTTCTGACCAAGATTCCTCTGAGGATCTTATATTAAGTCCCCGTGACATTTACGCAGAAAATATGGGTAAACTCCTTCCTATATTTTCTACAGTTCAATCTCGTCTGTACATTGCTCATCAAAACAATTCTGCAATCTACAACAGACATCGTCAATCTTTCGATTTTAACGAAGGTGACATAGTTTGGAAACGTAATTACCCTATCAGTTCGTCTGAAAAACATTTCTGTGCGAAGTTGGCACCTAAATTTATTAAATGCATTATTTCAAATAAAATAACACCTCTCATTTATGATCTTATTGACATGAACCATAAACCATTAGGTCGTTGGCATGTCAAAGATCTAAAACCCCACCAAATCACTATATGAACAAAGGTTAGGTAACACTTTTGTAACTGTTGCGTTGGAAGGATGGAAAGTTTCTTTTTTTTTATTAATGTTATTTTATACTCACCTCATTTCCTTTTTGAAACCATTTAGTATTAAGTATTGAATTATAATCTTACTTTTTTTTACCTAAAATAAATATTTACCCCTCAATTTCTCTCTATTTTATTTCGTGCGGTCGATAACACATAAAATAAGCCTATATCTTAAATACACATTTCACGTAGTTATCACACTTGTGCGGTTGATAACACAATAAATAAGCCCTTATCACATTTCTTTTCTACTCTTGCCTCGCATTTGCAATGCGCATCGGCACCAATTGTACATATAAATTCTTTCATCTTTCACACTAGCGGGTAGTGACTAGTAAAATAAGCCTTCACCATTCTAAGTTCAGTTCATAGAGGAATACTTATGCATTTATATAAGTTTCCTCATTATGAAAGGGTTTTGTTTTCCTATTGTGGATCGAGACATTGAAAGTTGATGCATGAAAGAATAGAAGGATATATGTATGAACTAACTTAGTGTACATTCCCATTGTAGTTTACATCCACACCTACAAAATTATCACTCACAATCCATACTTAGTTTAGTTTAGTTTAAGTATCATTTAGCTTAAGTTTTGTTTTTTTTAAAAAAAAGAGCCTTTTTGCCTTTTTTTTACCCGGCCCCCCCCGGTACTGTAACGAGGTGCATTGTGTGCTACCTCGTTGCCACATTTTCTACTTCATTTCTCACCTCATTTACCATTTTCATCTAAATTCAAATATGTTTAATTTTGGAATTCATTCAAAATCATCCGTCAATCATCCTTTTTCATCAGTCAGTCATCCATTTTTCGTCAGTCGTCCACCTTCTACCTTTAGGCCAAGTACAACACGGCCATACTTCTTAAATGTATTCGCAAATATTTGTTGTTATCTTTATTTAAACTCTCGAAATATATATTAACTTAGTAACAGTGAACGCCGGCTTTTATTCCAATTCCACAGTGTGTGTTGTAGTGCAGAACCTTCCTTTCTTCTTATCTACGTATTAACGTGGTTACTCCGCTGGCTTGCCCCAGAGCAAGGCGAGCCGCGGGTGTAACAAGAGTAAGGATAAGGTGGATTTTAGTAGAGTAGAGTGCACTCCAAAGAATAACGCGATTTGCCAACTGCCAGAAGTCTATAAAAACCAAAGAAAGCTTGTCGGATAGATCATGGACAGCAACGATCACCAATACAAGGGTATTGCAAGGGCAAAGCGTATATAGGCATTATGACAGAAATCAGAATACCTGAACCAAGATTCGGACCCGGAACCTACTAGGTGCATATTGTATTATCTGTGGTAATGCGAAGGCTGTGTGAATTAGTATGGATTATTGTAGTAGTACATTTCACTGCTCACTTCGCTACTCTTTCATATATGTAAGTAAGCTTTATGTAGTAATTCTATTTCTTGTCTAAACTTACCTACATCTTGTATGTAAGTTGATCAACTCTACCTATACATATACTACGGTTAGTACTATTATTTTCTTCTGTGCCTATACATACTAGCTTATCTTATAGGTCGTCACGTGCTATCTTGTGAAGTGTTACAAATAACCATCATAAATAGATCTGTCTATACCAGCGTCACATAATGTCCTCGCGTATCATCTTATCCTGGACGGTCTACCTCTTGTATATGGGATGACATGACACGTGTTGTGGTGCAGTGATGTGAACGAACCACGACGTGCCTTGAATTCATATGATCCTGGTACTTTCCGGTGCATAATGTGCATATGTTTTAGTTGGTTTTAGTCTAGACAAGCTGTTTATAAGAACAGCCTTAACATGAAAAAAATAATATATTTTCAGTTGGACCTAAACTTAGCTGCGATAAAAGTTCATAGTAAGCGCGCTGAAGAAAGAATTAAAACTTCATTTTGGAATTTAGAAGATTCTTTGGGAACAGTGTTGTTCAGTTTAATGTTTTAATAATAAACCTTGAATTTTTAAATAAATGTAATGAAATCCATTTAAGTAGGTTTGTTTACAAAAACCTCTTCATTTATGTGCCCAACCAAATGTAGGTACCCCAGGAACGCATTATGGTACACTTTACCTCATCTCTCAGTTTACTGGTAACAATAACAATATTCAAGTTAACACATTCACTGTTCCTACATTGTATCTAACGCATTCGCTTTATGTCTCGCTAGTTGTACGACCGCGAGTGCTCTTGTGTGGTTTATGGGACTCATCGTAAAAAGTTTGCTGTTCCTCATAATAATATTAATTATGTACAGAAGCCAGCACATGCGGTTGGACACTCGCACTACGAAATTTACCCCTACAGCTACGGAAGGCCGCATGTGCTGCCTATTGTACATAAGTGTAGTTTATTCTTTTTTAATTTATTTATTTTAGTATTTAGGAAAAAACAATATACAAGCAAGAACCCCGCAAAATAGATATTTCTGTATATTTAACTATTTATCGCACACTATAAAAAAACAAAAAATTCATATAAAAGAAAGACGACACAAAAGTCCTGGTTATTTCTGTAGAAATATCTTCAAGCAGACCCACAGGAGAAAAAAGCGGCCAAGTGCGAGTCAGAATCGCCCATGAAGGGTTCCATAGCAGCCAGTAACATAATATAAAAGTTTTTGTAGTTCGTTGTGACTTTGATCGATGTTTTAATAATAGTGAAAGGTAAATTGCGGTTTACGATTTATGACGTATTAAAAAAAAACTACTTACTAGATCTCGTTCAAACCAATTTTCGTTTGAAGTTTTTATGGTAATGCACATCATATATTTTTTTTAGTTTTATCATTCTCTTATTTTAGAAGTTAGAGGGGGGGGGGGACACACATTTTTCCACTTTGGAAGCGTCTCTCGCGCAAACTATTCAGTTTAGAAAAAAATGATATAAGAAACATAAATATCATTTTTGAAGACCTATCCATAGACCTACCCACACGTATGGGTTTGATGAAAAATTTTTTTTTTACTTTCAGTTCTATGTATGGGGCCCCCCTAAATTTATTGTTTTATTTCTATTTTAGTAAGAAAATCTTAATGCGGTTCACAGAATACATCTACTTACCAAGTTTCAACAGTATAGGTATTATAGTTTCGGAATAAAGTGGCTGTGACATACGGACGGACGGACGGACGGACAGACAGACAGACAGACAGACAGACAGACATGACGAATCTATAAGGGTTCCGTTTTTTGCCATTTGGCTACGGAACCCTAAAAAGGCATAAAATAATAAGACGCGGAAAATGAAATGAATAAGACGAGTTAATCGTACACTTAAAAATTCAAAAGATTTTTTCGATCGAACAATATTTTATAGTATCTCCAAACAAATTATATTTTTTATTAGAATTTCTTAGAGGCAAACAGACAGACACTATTTAACAATAACTATTAGTAGTATTTCATTTACCCTTCACGCTCTCCCCTTCAGAATGTATTTATATTACGACGTGTTCTGAAAGGAAACCATTTCGAACGAACGAAGACGAGGATATTATTAAGTGAGATTGTGTGTCTATTTATATGGAAGATTTATGTAAATGTGGCTTGTTTGTTTCAGGTAAGGCTGTGTTGTGGATTGCTGAAAAAGGAAATAAGGTATTCGGTTGAGATAGCTTCTCATCTCGTAAATGCCGTGATGTTTTTTTATCATAGAAAATGAGATACGCAAAACCAAATTGCTCTGATTTTATAAACGTTATACTATACGAGTACCTAAAAATAAACCTTTGTTTCGCTTTCACGGTTGGGTGAATTTGGATAAATGCAAATAGTTGCGACGATGGTTAAATGAGAGAATTTAGATTGTTTGTATATGCCTTGGTAATCCAAGGTATACAGGGCGTCCCACAGCTATGCCACATGGAGGGAAAGTACCTTAAATACTGTAAGTAGAACATTTTACTGAAAGAAGACTTTATTTTATTTCTAAAAACTATTAAAACTGCATTCATATATTTTTTAATAATTACATGGTTGAACCGGGAATCGAACCCGTTATAGGAGAAAAAAATATATCCTGTAGTTTTATCATACCGATCGAAAGGCTTCATCATAAGGGTTATTTTTTGCTAAATAACATAGTGTCAGAAATAAAAGAAAGACTATGTAATTTAACATTTTTAATAAAAAAATTATCAATTTTATTAATACGCTGTTGAATACAAAGTCGCACTCTTTTGATTATTTCACTCCCTGTCTTTAAAACTACGCGACGGATTTTGATTTTAATAGATAGAGTGATTCAAGAGGAAGGTTTATATGTATAATACATGCATAATATACTAAAGAATAACCCACATTAACCATTTTCCCGTGCGGAGCCGGGGCGGGTCGCTAGTAACCCCATGCATAAAAAAAATCTCGGCGACCACATCAAATGTTAAAATTCATGATCTTTCTTTTATTTCTGACACTATGTTATTTAGCAAAAAATAATCCTTATGAAGGAGCCTTTCGATTGGTATGATAAAACAACAGGGTGTTTTTTTTTCCTCATGTAGCGGGTTCGATTCCCGGTTCAACCACGTAATTATTAAAAAATGTATGAATGCAGTTTTAATAGTTTTTAGAAATAAAATAATGTCTTCTTTCAGTAAAATGTTCTACCTACAATATTTAAGGTACTTTCCCTCCATGTGGCATAGCCGTGGGACGCCCTGTATATTCATACTTACCTATTAATCATAGGTAAGAATGAATCAAGCTTCACCGGACTTGAACGTAGGCGGACTTGAATGGTAGAAAGCTGGACTTGATAGTAATTTACATATTCGCCAATAAAAATGTACTAAAATGAATTATTTGATCCTACAAATAAATATTTCTGATTTCTGAAGATTACCAACCAATGAGAATCCAAGCTGGCGCCGCTTTGTCGCCTCCGGTTCACTACTTCAATACTATTGATCCGACTAATGGTTGCGGAGACCACCTATTAATCCTGCTACCCTGGTACATAAATCAATGCCGTGATACGCCGTCAAATACAACAGAATAGAAAATACATTTATTAGTGTTTATTCTAACACAGCAGACATAACGATCGTTCCCGGAACAAATGTCGTAACTCCAAAATGACTACTTTTCAGGAGAGGCCAAAAACGATCGAAATTTTTTTCTTGGCGGTATAACTTTTTTCATCATAAGTTTATATTTTGACCATCAAAGAACAAAATACTTAGATTTTATCACTTTTCAACCTCATTTAATATCAAAGTTATCAGAGCTTTAGTTTAAAAGTTACAATGGACTTACACCCACAAAAAAATTGAAGACTGGCGATTACACCCCTTTCACAAACTGCTATTATGTCGTCATATGATAAACTTTGGCAGTAAGAGTAAATTAAGGTCATAAAAGTCTAGTTAAATTGCTGTAAGAGTCTACAAAAATATCACAATTTATGTCAAAGGTGCCTTAATTTATACAAATTCTTAATAATTTCAGACGCATTTTACTTCCATACTTCACGTGATCAAAGTCCAAGTCATGTCACGATTGTGCTGTCATTAATTGTCATTTTTTCGTTTTAAGTGCTGCTCTTGACATTAATATCGCGTCAAACCAATCGCCACCTGGCTAAAAACTATTATAATAAACGATTTGACATCTCACTCGAGAAGTTACAACTAGTTTATGTGCCTTACATGTTTTTCAGCATATATCTTGGGAACGGTATGCTTGTATGTATGAAAACTTTTGTTGTTTAGTTTCACACAGTTCTTTTTCTCAATCGTATCACATAGAACAAGAAATTAAAGAAATTAAGGTATTATTGTATAAAAAACATTAAGTTACTATTATTGAAAATAAAGAATATTACTTTAACGAACACGAAGGATGAAGTATTAAGACAAAGCTTTTTAAAAATGATTTTTTACGCCTCAATATTATTAAAGAAAGTTGCAGAAAAGAATATAAATTGTAAATATTTACAGGGTGTAAGTCACAATTTAATAAATTTTTGGTGAATAAGCTAAATGTCACGTAGATATAAATACAACATGGCTTTTACGTCCATGTTTTCGCTAAGATTTATGTTTAAATTGATAAAAATTTGGGTGGTAACACATACTTTTTTCATCGTATCAAAATGTGACATACAGAGATCGATAGAGCGAAAAAAATTATGTCAGAATGCATTAAAAAGTCATTTTCACTAAAATGGTGGTTACGACATTTGTTCCGGGAACGATCGATAAGATAGAATAGCACAAACGGCTGTTAGGGCAAAAATGTTCTTGAATGGCGAAGGCGCGCATTAAGTCCGGTGAAGCTTGATTCGTCGTACTTTTTCGACTCAAGCAAAGGACAATTAAAAAAAAAAGGCTAACGCGCGCGTGCCGAAAGACAGTGTGGGCAAGCGCCCCACAAGATGGACCGAGGGTCGCAAGAATGCGGATCAAACAGGATCGATGGTTGTGGAGATCTTTGGGGGAGGCTTTTGTCCAGCTGTGGGGGTCGTGTGTTATGCCCCGGGTTTGTTTTGCCCACATGCTGTATATGTCGTCCGTCAGTTTTCAGTATTTGCTGAGCCCTCACTCACTTGCTGTATTAGTCGTAGGTGTTATTTAGTAACGAATTGAAAACTAATATTCCATGTCATATGCACTTGTGTACAGTTATATGGCTATCACGCCATGACCATTCTTATCGGGCAGCTGCAATGCCGATAAAATAATAATATAATATAAATATTATTGTTAGATGATAATAATAGTTATTGTACTATATTGATGTAGCAGAATAATGATAAAACTACTTACATTTACATCGTGAAATAGGAAAACACTTACGTTTTAAAGTAAATGTTATCACTACCTACAGGAAACGGAAAACGGTAAAGGAAGTAATTATTTTTACCCACGACGGACGGAACGGAACGGAGGCGGTATATGCGTTTGGGGTAAGAGGTTGTTTGTTTGTTTGTTTGTTTGTTTGTTTGTTTGTTTGTTTGTTTGTTTGTTTGTTTGTTTGTTTGTTACCTTCTATCTCGAAAACCAATGGACCGATTTAGTTCCGGTTTTTTGCATTAAAAAGGTATCACTTCAACTTAGGATCTTAGATATGTTTTATGTAGGTAGACCATCAGGGAGCGCTGCAGCAGCCAGATAAGTTGGTACCACAGGAGTTATCAAAAACTACCGAATCGATATCGATGCAGTTTTTTGCATTCAAAAGGCTTCATATTGGAGCTGGTTGTTAGACATGTTTTGGGGCGGTAGACCACCAGGGAGCCCTGCAGCAGCCAGATAAGTTGGTACTACAGGAGTTCTCAAAGAGTACTGAATCGATTTAGATGCGGTTTTTGCATTCAAAAGGCTTCATCTTGGAGCAGGTTCTTAGATACGTTTTATGGAGGTAGACCACCAGGGAGCCCTGCAGCAGCCAGATAAGTTGGTTCTACAGGAGTTCTCAAAAAGTACTGAATCTATTTCGATGCGGTTTTTTGCATTCAAAAGGCTTCATTTTGGAACTGGTTGTTGGACATGTTTTGAGGCGGTAGACCACCCACCAGGGAGCCTTGCAGCAGCCAGATAAGTTCGTAGTTTCGTACTACAGGAGTTCTCAAAAAGTACTGAATCGATTTAGATGCGGTTTTTTGCATTCAAAAGGCTTCATCTTGGAGCAGGTTCTTAGATACGTTTTATGGAAGTAGAACACCAGGGAGCCCTGCAGTAGCCAGATAAGTTGGCATTACAGGAGTTTTCAAAACTACTGAACCGGTATCTTTACAGATCAGGTTCTTGGACATGTTTTATGGCGCATGGCGGTAGACTATAAAGAAATACTGCAACAGCGAGGATAGGTGGAAGTAACGTACTCTCCAAAAAGTTTAAAATAAAAACAAAATTTAAAAATTTAAAAAACCCACGCCGGATGTTAAAACATATTCAAATAAAAAACAAAATTAAAAATTTTAAAAAACCCACGCCGTATGATAAAATATATTAGAATAAAAAGGATTAAATAACATTTTTGGAAATCCCCCGACCAGAGTCAAATAAGATAAGAAATATCAAATAAAGAAATCTATAAAAAGAGTGATTTCTCACGAAATCCGCCACACAAACAACTAATTATGACCTTTCTTAGTCCTTACGTATACGTACCTACTTACCTTTTGGTTTCTCTTAGAAATAGACACAGCAATAATATTGATTAATTTAGGTACTATACATACTCATCTATCTAATAATATAATACAAATCCAATAAAACACGTCGGGGGCTGCCATCATCGCTCTCTTTGTTAGAAATTTCAGTTAAAATTATTTTTATTACTTAAAAACTAAATATAATGTAGATTCTGAATAAGTAAAACTCACGGTATGATAAAATTGTGTGCATCTGGATTGAGGGCCCATTTTTTAAAAGTTTACAAAACGATTTGAGATTTATAGGGGATTTAATAAAGAATAGTAAAAACATGAAGCATAGGGTCACGAATTTCTTAAACATAAATTGGAACTGTGGTGATTAAATAGCTTGGGCTCTCAATCCAGATGCTCGGCTAAAATGGCATATTTCAAATCTCAAAAAGTACAACCTCTGGGTTTATAATTTTTATTTCAGCATTTAGTTAAGAATTTCTAAAATATGTATATAAATTCTTAAATTTGTATAATATGATTTACATATTAATATTACGATTTATCTTGGGCCCTCAATCCAGATATGTCTGGACTGAGGGCCCAATATTTGACTTGCAAAACGTTAATTTATATAAAGAAATACATAAATATGACTTCAATATGTTATATTTAGACACCTATGTGAATTCCTAAAAGATAAATAATGACACAAAAGTTAATTGTTTAAAAGTAAATGATGATCGAAAAAAATCGAAATTTACCAAAACGTCTGAACTGAGAGCCCAATATTTTCGGCTTTATCGACTAGTCTCACCCTCATAGATCACCAGTAATTAGAATACGTTCTTTTAGAAAATTTAAACTAAAAGATTATAAATAATCCGTTCTTCTAAATTGCATACTTTAAGAGAAAATCGGTTTTCAATTTTTTATATGAGAAAAAATTGTAGGGTGGATATGATTTTGTTACTTTTTCGGACAGAAAGTCTTACCTTTGCAGATAATAGCATTATTTATTTTCATAAATTAAACACGGTTGGTAACATAAAAAAACTATATATTCCACAGAAAGGGACAGTAAAAATACACATATAATACAAACTTAAGAAACAGTTTCGTTCAGAGAAGCAAGTAAAAGATATTGTTATTTTCAGTTTTGACTACATCCCAGATATTTAATGGCTTGGGTTTTTTTATGCATAAAACTTTTTTAAATATATCTTACTTTTATTATAGACTAGCGACCCGCCCCGGCTCCGCACGGGAAAATGGTTATTGTGGGTTATTCTTAAGTATATTATGCATGTATTATACATAATATAAACCTTCCTCTTGAATCACTTTGTCTATTAAAAAACCGCATCAAAATCCGTTGCGTAGTTTTAAAGATTTAAGCATATACATAGACATAGGGACGGAGAAAGCGACTTTGTTTTATTTATACTATGTAGTGATAATTACTTTATTAACATTTTACTTGTCTGACGAGTTAGGGTAAGGGACGATGACAAATCCACGAAACTGACCAATTAGAATACGATTCACAGATAGGTACTTAATTGAATCAAAGATCATTAAAATCCGTGCAGCCGTTCCCGAGTTACAAAATATTGTAAATAACACGACTTTGTTTTATATGTACCTACAGATTACCTACATTTTTATCAAGATTTACTGTAATGGCCTTTTTTCTTTACATCGGGTGCGTAGGAAAAACAGATGACTTGAAATGATATTCGTTAAATGAAAATAGGCAATATTAATGTGATCTAGGTACTTACTTACGTTGACAACAAATCGCTGCACATAAATCACAATTGCTTATGACAGATCGAGCAACAAATATTTACTTAGTCGTTTAAAAAATACCTTGTATGAGAGTACATACTTCAGTGACTGCCCATCCACCACCGAAGGAACTGTCACATATTTTTTCTTCTATATTCTGTTCTCTTCAACCCCAATTCTCCTTCTTATCTCAAAGATATTTTCGTTTTTCGCTCAGTGCCGTAATCTTTGTTCGTGTAAAAGACTGTTTAAAGAGTTCAAAGAGTTCAAAGAATTTATTTTTTAACTTTTGGACATTATTACATCTCTTAGTTATGTCATTTAAATTATTTAAATTATCTTTTCTGGCGAGTTCAAAAATTTGGCTGTCTTCTGTGGAGAAGAGCTCGCCGAAGAAACTCCACAGGCGTTGCATCTTTTAAACATCTGTTACTTAACATGCCCCTTCATTCTACAAAATTTTACTCCATGCAACTCATGTTTATGGAATGATCTTCCTGAGTCGGCCAGGCGAGCCCCTTCACTCGAGTTCTTTAAAATGCGCGTTATAGCGCACTATTCATAGCTATTTGTGTAAAGTATTATTATTTTTTAAGTATTTTATTTAATGTTGGTGAAGTTGAATTTTAGTTTATTTCAAAACCTACTCTGTATAAAACACCAAACCAACCCGCATAACGTTAACCTACGCTATTTTCATACCCAAAAGTTTCCTGGTAGAAATTGCTACCTCAGCAATAAGGCCGCCTTTTGACTCTTCTGTTTTGTTCTGTTTTTCTGTATATGTGTTGTGTTTCTGTTTGGTGTCAATAAAGTATATTTTTGTATTATATTGTACATACGGATTAGTCTCCAAAAAAGCACGAAATCATATCCACCCTACAATTTTTTCTCATATAAAAAATTGAAAACCGATTTTCTCTTAAAGTATGCAATTTAGAAGAACGGATTATTTATAATCTTTTAGTTTAAATTTTCTAAAAGAACGTATTCTAATTACTGGTGATCTATGAGGGTGAGCCTAGTCGATAAAGCCGAAAATATTGGGCTCTCAGTTCAGACGTTTTGGTAAATTTCGATTATTTTCGATCGTCATTTACTTTTAAACAATTAACTTTTGTGTCATTATTTATCTTTTAGGAATTCACATAGGTGTCTAAATATAACATATTGAAGTCATATTTATGTATTTCTTTATATAAATTAATGTTTTGCAAGTCAAATATTGGGCCCTCAGTCCAGACATATCTGGATTGAGGGCCCAAGATAAATCGTAATATTAATATGTAAATCATATTATACAAATTTAAGAATTTATATACATATTTTAGAAATTCTTAACTAAATGCTGAAATAAAAATTATAAACCCAGAGGTAGTACTTTTTGAGATTTGAAATATGCCATTTTAGCCGAGCATCTGGATTGAGAGCCCAAGCTATTTAATCACCACAGTTCCAATTTATGTTTAAGAAATTCGTGACCCTGTGCTTCATGTTTTTACTATTCTTTATTAAATCCCCTATAAATCTCAAAACGTTTTGTAAACTTTTAAAAAATGGGCCCTCAATCCAGATGCACACGATAAAATTTATTAATGTCAGAGCAGGGAATGGCAGACCCCGACGTGTTTTATTGGATTTGTATTATATTATTAGATAGATGAGTATGTATAGTACCTAAATTAATCAATATTATTGCTGTGTCTATTTCTACGAGAAACCAAAAGGTAAGTAGGTACGTATACGTAAGGACTAAGAAAGGTCATAATTAGCTGTTTGTGTGGCGGATTTCGTGAGAAATCACTCTTTTTATAGATTTCTTTATTTGATATTTCTTATCTTATTTGACTCTGGTCGGGGGATTTCCAAAAATGTTATTTAATCCTTTTTATTCTAATATATTTTATCATACGGCGTGGGTTTTTTATATTTTATTATAATTACATATAGACATTCTTCTCTATCCAAAATGGTTAGAATAATAAGCATATTTTTACGATGTTTTGAGTTGAAACAGTAATGTTTAATTCTTTACTTTGTTTTTATTCCAATAATGTGGTAAATAGCTCAGAACTTTTTGGATATTTTGCTTTCAATCTAAATTGTTTGCTGGTTTTAGTTATAGTTATATGTAGTAGACTTACTTCTTTTTCTTTTTGTGCTAAACAGAGAGAGATAGAGAGCTCTGGTCAACCGAGTGGCACTGGGTGAACACGGCTGACTTCTCTTCTAATCCTAGGCGGTAAAGAAAGGCCACAATGCAAAATCAGCTTTTCCTCATTTCAGCAGAAAGATGTCCACTGCTGGACAAAGCCCACCCCAAAGACCTCCACGACGGTCGGTAACTGTTTGGCCCACATCCAGCGACTTCCCGCGACTGTCACCAGATCGTCGGTTCACCTTGTGGGGAAAATTCGCTCTTGGTACAACGGAATAACGAAGTTTTCAAGGTCTACAGCCACTTGTGCTGGCTTGGCTGCTTTATCCCTTTATAAGGAAAAACAACTTTATAAAATTCATTCGTTTTCGACTTTATGTTCAGGGTATAAGGTTAAAATTAAGGTGCCTTGTAAACAGTTAAAAATGATTCGGTGGTTGTCACGCAGGGTGAGGCTGACGAGGAGAGTGCGCGAGCGCAGGGCTGTGACCGCAAGCGGAAACTTCCGAGCTACGATACTTTTACTGTCTGTGGTCGAAATACGTAACGTCCCTTCGGTAATGTGCGTGTCCCCTGGCATTGTGCGTTTGTTATTAATGTTTTTACTTACATTATATAAGAAACACAGCCAATGTAAGGAATATTGTTGAGGAGGTATATTGTTTTTGTACCTTTGTCTATCTACAATTAATGATCTAGTCATAGATACATTCGGAATTTAAAAAACTCGCGCTACTTATAGTCAGATTAGCCGGAAACTATACTTCTAGAGCATCGTTACCTAATATCTACCTCATTAAGGCATTTAAATAACAGGATTCAAATCTGGAACGATCAAACTCTTAGAAATCATTCAGATCCTTTCATATTATAAAAAAAGATGATGATGTTGAAATGGCTTAAGACCGAAGTCACATATATAATCTAGATCAAAATCGGTTCATCTGTTCGCAGCTACAATGCCACAGACAAACACATGTTAAACTTATAACGTCCCTTTTTTGCGAGTCGGGGAAAAAAGTTTACTATTGAAAATAAACAGCCTCCGTGGTCGAGTGGTCAAATACTTGCTACACGTTACGAAGGTTCCGGGTTCGAATCCCGGTGGGGCACTTGACCAAATATACGAGTAACTTTGTGAGACTTTCCCCAGTTTGGTTAGGACATTTCAGGCAGAATCACCAGATCCTGATATTTTAAATAATTTGCCTAAAGAATTACAGGAGAAAATTTCGTGTGCAACGAAACCTAAGATATGTAAGCGAATATTAAAATCTTTTTATATTCCAAACGAACGGTAAACTTATCTTGTAATTTCTTTTTATATTTTGTACGCAGCGAGATAGCATTCATCGCTTCACACATAAACCGTACTAGGTTTTACAGGGGAGCGTTACTGATTTTTTTATGATAATTTTTGTTTTGAACAATAAATTAAAAAAAAAAAAACAAGATTGTGTAACCATTAAGAAGGCACGTTAAGCCGTTTTGGTCCCGGCTTCTATCTACGGATGTAGTCGTTATACGAGGCATGTCAGATGCCATGGGCGACTCAATAATTTTGACACCAGGGTTGATGAGGTAGGTTCACTTCAAAATACTTTCACGATAGGCAGCAGCAAGAATTGTAAATGAAATGAATGAAAATGGAAATCGCTCGGTACCAGAAAGATGGCAAAAGCGCGTTTTATTTGGGACTAGCGACCCACCCTGGCTCCGCACGGGAAAATGGTTATTGTGGGTTATCCTTAAGTATATTATGCATGTATTATACATATAAACCTTCCTCTTGAATCACTCTATCTATTAAAAAAAACCGCAACAAAATCCGTTGCGTAGTTTTAAAGATTTAAGCATACATAGGGACATAGGGGACATAGGGACAGTAAAAGCGACTTTGTTTTATACTATACTAGCGACCCGCCCCGGCTCCGCACGGGAAAATGGTTATTGTGGGCTATTCTTGAGTATATTATGCATGTATTATAGATATAAACCTTCCTCTTGAATCCCTCTATCTATTAAAAAACACCGCATCAAAATCCGTTGCGTAGTTTTAAAGATTTAAGCATACAAAGGGACATAGGGACATGGGGACATAGGGACAGAGAAAGCGACTTTGTTTTATAATAAGTAGTGACTAGCGACCCGCCCCGGCTCCGCACGGGAAAATGGTTATTGTGGGTTATCCTTCAGTATATTATGCATGTATTATACATATAAACCTTCCTCTTGAATCACTCTATCTATTAAAAAAAACCGCATCAAAATCCGTTGCGTAGTTTTAAAGATTTAAGCGTACAAAGGGACATAGGGACATAGGGACGGAGAAAGCGACTTTATTTTATACTATGTAGTGACTAGCGACCCGCCCCGGCTCCGCACGGGAAAATGGTTATTGTGGGTTATCCTTCAGTATATTATGCATGTATTATACATATAAACCTTCCTCTTGAATCACTCTATCTATTAAAAAAAACCGCATCAAAATCCGTTGCGTAGTTTTAAAGATTTAAGCGTACAAAGGGACATAGGGACAGAGAAAGCGACTTTATTTTATACTATGTAGTGATAATAATTCATTATTCTAAGGTAACTAAAGCACTAAGGTACTAAAGAGCTAAGAAAATCTGGGCGCTACTTGAAGTCGATTCAGTCTAATGTAATGGTAGACACTTTTTCTTACATCCTGCAATGTATAAAACACTGTCGCAATATGGCAGGAGGATGTTGCGCCGATGTTGCCATCATTTCCATGATGGCTCCACATAAGTAATTCCATTTGTGGTCGCTAGATCTTCATATCACGAGGGTACCGGAAACTAATCGGACGCAATATCCCTTCAATATAAGCGTTATCAAATAACTGTACGCCCCGCGGTTTCGCTCGTTTTTTTTTTCCAAAACAGTTCTTACAAATGTTGTCTTGCAAAAAAAAGAGAATTCCGGTCTGGTGCAGCCATTCTGAACTTTTGCCATAGCGGAAAAAAAACTGCACGGAAAAGTAAAAAAAAGAGCGAGCGTAGCCGCGGGCGGAAATCTAGTTGTATAATTAAATCTGTTTAGTACGCAGCAACTGCGTCCGATAGTCCGTGAGAAAGTTACATGCACGGATCTGTTTATTGCCTTAATGGTAATTAAACTTTGATTAGATTACTGTGCACGAGAACTTATTGACTATTGAATAACAACAAGACTGTTCAAATTAGTAAACAAACTGATTTTATTCGAGACTGTGAAGGGCCTTATTAGGCCACGAACACGCCGAGGGGCTCGATTCGAACCTAATCTACCCTAAAATAAAATACGGTGGACGATCATCCTACAAATACTATGAACGCGAAAGCTTTTAAGTATGGATGTATGTTTGTTAATCTTTCACGTGAAAACTACTGAATGGATTTTAATGAAACTTTACAATAATATAGCTTATACATCAAAATAAAACATAGGCTACCTTTTACCGCAGGAAAATACCTCATTTCCACGGAAAAAACTGTTAACACAACGGGGCGGAAAGCTAGTGCCTAAATAAATTGGCTGAGTGTTAGCTTTTTCACACACACACTACAATAAACTGTGTAAATGAGAGAGAAAAATATATTGTCCTTTCAATCATATTATTTAAATAACTAGCAATAATTCGTATTAGTTTAGAAGAACTAACGGAATCGGTGTCAAAAGCTACTTGTTCTAAAAATAAATACCGTCAGAAGCCTATAGGAGTCATAGGGCGTCGGACACATCGGAGATGCTATAATAATTTAAATAAAGTGGTGACCTCGCATAACCAACAAATTATATGCAGATAAGATAGCAGTCGAATGGTTGTCTCTATATATGTAGTAGATACAAACTGTTTGCTACCATTTCATCACTTTATTAAGGTGACAATATATTAAAGGAAATATTGTATTGTTTTCTAGATTCATTCAATCCATGATTGCGGACGGAAAATTTTGAATTTTACTTCACTTGCTAAATTTTAACTCCAGTTAAGTTGATTTTAATCTCATATTCTTTATTTTCACATTAATTTCTCGAAGCAAACACTGCTCAAATCAAACACGTTTTCTTTCATCAAAAGGTACATACATTTTCGAACCGACCATCTATGTAGGCCGCTACCTTCGTATAAATTAGTACGTAATGAGATGAGAGGACTCCAGCCCCTCTAACATGCCTGGTCCACGCGTGACAGACATAATTTTGTCAGGCGTATTCTCTTATCCTATTGAAAGGATATTTAAACATGGCGGGTTTAAATGTGCGACAAAAATTTTGTCATAGCACTGCATGTTACGGCGGCAGGTTTACAGTATATTATGTGTCTGTGACGATTAGGGATGCGCGATTTTTGCCTTTGAATCGATTTTCTGGATCGTAATGGATCGTAAACCTTTGAATCGATTCTTGGATCGGATCGTATGCTCTTGAATCGATCTCATGAAAATCGATTCAAAAATCAAATCAAAATTTGCGTTATTAAATTATTATTATTTTTACGATACAGTGACATAATTTTCAGTTTTACCAATAACATACTGGATTTTGTAGGTGGAATCATCGGTAAAATCACAACAGCACAATTAATATTACACAAACGATGAAACTTGTACCTACGGCACAAGCGACCAGAGCAAAGTAAAAACAATGAGGATCTTTTAGAACTACCTGCATCATGTTAAATTGTTTTTGTCAACTAGCTTTGCTTAATAACATTAACAAAGCGGACTAATGATGTCAATATAGTGTCGGCATTCGTTTGAATTTGATCTTTCTTCATTTTTTATTATAATCAGAACAAATTAGTACACTGTCTGTTAATACGATCTAAAGGATTCGATTTACCTTACCTGTGAATCGATCCGAATAAAGATCGTATTGAAGTGAATCGATTCAAAAAATCGCTAGATCGTATTCTCTTGAATCGATCTTCATAAAAATCGAATCGTAATGCGCATCCCTAGTGACGATCCTCACATCGATCGCACGGTCACATTTCGCAACCGTTCGGCCGGTACAGTTAGCCGAAGCGACCGATGCGCCCGCGCCGGCATCGACGACGCACCGCTAGCCCGTTTTATTTCAATGTTTGTGTACTAGTGACGGTCTAGTCTTCTAAATTTGCATGCACACCGGTTTTGCGTATCTTCTTTAAATATCTAAGGGTCTTTACTTATTTTCCTTGTCAGCAACACACTAACGGTGAATTGTGTTTCGGGATCCTGCGATACAAGGTTTGCTTAGTGCAGGATCCCCTGTACCTATAATTTTCTGTACGCTGCAAATCTGAGTCAATTTTTGAATCAACTTTGTAATCATTTTTGTAAACAGTTGGCAATAAATTTATCTTTATCTTCTATCTTTATCTAAGGATCCTTTGGTGTTGTTTTCCTCCGAATCTTTTTATTTCACACCACAATGTTATAAGAGTCAATAAAGAATACCTCGCGGTACAAATGCTGACAAGACGTTACAGTGTTGCTTTGATTAAGCAATAACCAAAAGAAAGGAATAAATAAACAAAAATAGTAATCACTTCTAATCGCCACATGTGAACGCCCTTTATCCAGTTATGGCCATCGGAACAGCCATAAATGTGTCTGGTGACACCAAAATGAATGGACGCGACCGAACACCCACCGGCTTGATTTATTGTCGCTTAGCAGGGTTGAGGAAAGCAGTGGAGCATAATATATACCTAATATATTTTTCTATTATTTTATCTAGTCAGTTCCTTATTCCACAGAAAAATATTTTTCTCAACGAACGCCACAAAAGATGGGAAATCAGTCAGAAAAAAAAATTTTACCTACCATACATCGTCATCCAAAAGATCACTTTTAGGCGGCCCAATAACTCTGACACCAGAATTTGCGAGGTCGAGAACTTTAAGATGTGAGGTGGTGAGGTCATCTTTTAATTATCGATCAATGCCCACTGAGGGGCTAAACTCAGAAATAATAAGTAGGTAGTTTTCCAGGGTGTCAATACAGTACGTATATAATATGTATAATATTGTAGCCAACTGCCAGATTAGGATAGATATTGGGCTCAATTCTAGCACAGATTAATAATTATTCCGGCGGGGCCGCTAAAATCTCTAAATTTATGTTGTTGGTCTCTTTCATTCATATGGGAATCCAAAAGGATGAATGAATTTAATTTTGAATGATATTTAAAATAAGCAGCGCAGCTGTCAAATTCAGCTTAATTTAAGGGGGATGTTTTCGCATGCCTGCTAAACTAGTGCAAAGTCAGTGCAAACTACGCGTAAAATCGATGTTTGACGTCTCTAAATTTAGGTTGACAATCACCTGTACCTTTTCCTTCTTAAGAACGTGAAAGGGACATAATATGGTTTTTAAATTTAAGTTAGAGCGTAATAATGTAGAATCGGGCCTATTTACACACTTATATAAGTTACTGTAACAGACTTTATACATTGTGACAGAAATATTTTTAACCCCCGACGTAAAAGAGGGGTGTTATAAGTTTGACGTGTGTGTCTGTCTGTCTGTCTGTCTGTCTGTCTGTGGCATCGTAGCTCCTAAACGGATGCGCCAATTTTGATCTAGTTTTTTTTTGTTTGCAAGGTGTCACAATCGAGAGTGTTCTTAGCTATGCTCCAAGAAAATATCTTCAGCCATTTGAAGATTATCAGCTCTTTTCTAGTTGTTGAAAGGATCAAGTAACCGTTTTGTGTCGGGGGTTATTAAATTTTTTAATTTAGTGTTATTCAAATTAGTATTCTTGAACTTATGATTCGATTACTTCATATCATGTATTCGGACGAATATCGGTCAAACCGCAAACGTACCGGTTTTAAGTTGATGTATTAAAAAGCCGGTCTCACACAACAGCGGTGTCGTGTCGTGATCTACTTTTTGGAAATGATATGACCTAATGTTACATTCTCGCTTGCAAGTTACATATATTTCCTGATGATTTTTATGTCATGTCGATGATGCGACTTCCTTCAATCTCATGTTAGATAATTTAGTTTGATATAGTCATATAGTTTGACCCAGATGTGCCCAGATAAGATACTTGTAATTTTAATATTGTATGATCGTTGAGTGCTATTATTTTTTTTGGTAACGACTGCACTAAATTTTATCTTCTTTTGATGTTTGTAATTTGTTAACTTTATTTGTTGAATAACATTATAAATGGGAAATTAGTATGTTTTTTCCCTTCTTTCACAATAAAACTAAGCGACGAATTGACTTGATTTAGCACAGATATAATTTGAGTGCCGGGAGTGTAATGGACATTTTTTCCCGCGGGATAATGAATCATTCCTACGGGAAAAGTCGAAACACAAATAGGGCGGAGAGTGAAGAGGCAGGTAGTCTTCTTTATTTTTATTTTTATTTGACCTTTGCTTTTGCCGAAAAAGTATAACCAACCAAGCTTCACCGGACTTGCGGGGGAGCGGAAGACTCTACCCTACGCGTTGGTACATGTACCAACACGTCTAGGGGCGGCTCGAGGGAGCCTCGAACCTAGGCCTAGCGCGTTAATACTGAAAACCATCGTGAAGGAAACTACAAAAAATACCTCATGTTATAAGAACTCCAAGATAAAGCCATACCTATTTACATAAGCATCACGATATGTTTATCAATTGCCTATGCGCGGTTATAAGCAAGCTATTCAATGCCCGGGCACAATCATATCATATGAAACTATATAATAACAAATAACAGAGAGAGCGTGTGTCTGTGTGTGCCCGGTGATCAATAGCGCCGCGAGGGCCGGCCCAGCGTCCCACGCGTGGGATACAACGGTAATACGCTGGAGTGTGGGACAAGCGTGGGGAAGGTAGCGAGTTAAAATTGTTAAGGCAACATTGAAGTACATCTTTGTTTTTTTGTAAAATTTTGGATTAGTAGAGCTTTTTTTAATTAACTACCTATACAAAATTTAAGCTTATGTAAATTTTGTAATTATGCAACTTACATAATGTTTGTAAGATCGATCTTATTATCCATAGCTGTAAAAAACTGTTGATCAGTCTGGCGAGCACATCAACAGTTTTTACAGCTTTTTACATGCTTTTATTAGCTTCACTTGTAAGTAACTATGTATGTAAGAAAATCTTGGAATCTTAATTTGACCCACTTCCCGGTCTTCGATTAGGATGAAATTTTGCACACGCTCTGAGTTCTGATGACAATACATGACTAGCTAAGAAACGTCATTACAAATCTAATATGGCGGCCTCCCTAAGATGCCAAACTGGCTGTTTGAAATCCACCCCTTATGATATGGGTATCAAATGAATGGGTTTGCTGTCAGGAATACGAAAAAAAAAAGTCACGTGACTTAAATCCAATATGGCGGACGTCCAAGGTGGCGGACAGAAAGCGTGTTTTTTTAGTTTTTTAAACTATGTATTATTATTTACAGATTGATTTAGTCTGCAATGTTGTTACCAAACCGGGAGAAAGGAAGGGGGAACCGGGAGGTTATTTTTAGTTTATTCGCCTCTTTATATCACAGAATACGTTGGATCCTAAACTAATCCAAAATTCAAAGTATTTATTTTAACTTTCGACCATTTTTTTGCTTCAAATTATTTTTAATTTGAAGTACCGACATTACATTCATACGAAAAAAAAATTGAATTTCCTTTTTTATTTCGGTAACTAAAAGATTCTCCCGCTACCACTCGTGCCTCAATCCACTCTCGCGCATCCGAGCCTCCATTGATATCGATCTTAGCCATTCATTTTTCAACATCACGTCTCTGTCCGTTACTCGCCGGTACATCTATACCTCCTCTATTTTAAGAGGTACAGTCAAGTGCACGCTAAGCTGTACACTTTGCACAGTGCGTTCTTATGTCCGTTGAGTAAGGCAGAGAATTGCAATGCGCGTGTTAAGCTTGACCTGCTCTTGACCGTACATCGCACGCCTTTCAATGCCAGCTGTTTTGTAATCTTCATGTTATTGATACAGTCGCCTATTTAAGTGTAGATAAAAACGTGAAGTAGTACACTTACCTACTTGAATTGAGGTTTGTTTAAACAAGATTTTTTTAAATATCAGTAATCTATGTAAAGTACTTGTTTATTAGTAATCTCGATTGCCTCCGTGGTCGAGTGGTCAAAAGCTCGCCTGATGTTACGGAGGTTCCGGGTTCGAATCCCGGTGGGGATTCGTCGAACAAATATTACTTTGTAAGACTTTCCTCAGTTTGGTTAGGACGTTACAGGCTGAATTATCTGAATGTTCGAAAAGAAAGATGATTACGTGCTTCGAAAGGCACGTAAAAGCCGTTGTTCCCGGCAACTATCTGCGAATGTAGTCTTTATTGGAGCCATGTCGGAAGCCTAAGGCGGTTCTATAATTCCGACACCAGGGTTTGTGAGGTAGGTTAACCTCGAAATCCACACGATAAGCAAGCAGGCAAGTAATCTCGAATAAAATTAAAAGTTGTAATTTTTTCAGATTACTTCACTTTTATAAAACGCTTCATCGCCTAATTAATTTTTGTTCCTATCTTCAGAAAACAAAGCGGTTAAAGTAGTTTTCAAATTAGCTATCTCTCTACATATACGCATATACCTCACTGTCTGTCTGTTTTTAACGATTACACGCCAAAACCACTGAGACGATTTTGATGAAACTTGGTTCAGAGATAGAATAGACCTTAGGAAAGGATATAGGCTACCATTTACGGAAAAAATCCTCATTAGCGGGCGAAAAGCTAGTAGTCATAGGTTTATCTAAGCTGAGAATTTGATGCCTTGCTTAAATGAATAAAAAAAAACAATTTTAAAGTTTTTCATAGTGGCCAGTACCCAGTACAAACGGTACCTACAAACTACAGCGGTTTCCATTCATTCGCGCGCTTTTTATTCAACAGTCACGAATTTGTTTTTTAATTTTAAAAAGTTCTCTTTGTGGCCGGCCAGTATTGATTATCGAGCGCTCGCGTGCCGGTCGTTGCCCTGTCCATCTGAATGTGCCTTTATTTGTCAAATTGTATTTCTTTTTAATACAGACTATGTAAGTGAAATTGTTTCTTTTTTACTTTAAAGTATGAAGGCAATAAGGCTATGAATTTTAAATACTTACTTATACTTTTTTTATCTTATGTGGAGATGGGATTAATTTTTAAAGTAATTTAATTATTTTAATTAAGGAATTTTAATTTCATCACTAATTAAATCAATAAAAAAAAGGAGGAAATACGCTAAATATCATTAACAAAACAAAACTCCATATAAAAGACATCAACGCGTGCTTAAACTTTTTCTTTATTTTTATTGCATATTAATAAAATGTATTTTATCTGTATGAATATAATGGTTTATCCTATGCTACTTATAATAAAAAAAAAACTATTTCTTTATATTATGATAAAAACAAATGACCTGAAAAATAAAAAAATACTACAGAACCCAAATAATAAATGTGTACAAAACGGTTATACTTAGAATAGGCTCTTCAGATAGCCGAATAAGCATTAGGGATGCAAACACATAACTCATGTAACCTATTATGACATGTGCAGTGTGCACTGTGCAGTGTTGCCAACATGCGTGATACTGATAAATGCTAATCCGGACGTCGACTCCACTATTGCCAGGATGCAACATGACTGATAACAGTTATTCTGTTAACATTGAACCAAAGCAGTTCAATAAATATTTTGGGTGAATTTCCACTGAGCCTGGGCCGTTTGCATTATTGAACTTGCCTGCCCCACACATGGGTCGCTTAGTATTATTGTTAAAATTATTCTGAATTTACGTTTAGCCTCGAGTTGTCAAAAGCTCGGCTGACGTTACGGAGGTTACGGGTTCGAATCCCGGTTGGGATTCGACGAACAAATATTACTTTGTGAGTTTTCCCCAGTTTTGTTAGGATATTGCAGACTGAAACACCTGAGTGTCCGAAAAGGAAGATGAATTCTTGCTTCTGAAGGCACGTAAAGCTGTTGATCCCGGCTACATCTATATATATCAAGGCCAGCTGTAAGACATTTCGTAAGAAATAAGCTGTGCCTGTTGTGTCTGTTTTTTAAATGTTTATTCCTGTAAATAATATTGTGTACAATAAATGATAAATAAAATAAATAAATAAAATCAACGGATGTGGTCGTTATAGGAGCCATGTCGGGAGCCCATGGTCTAAGAAAATAAGGTCTATATACTTTTTAAAACTTTCACGGTTGTTTTCATAACTATTAAAATAACAAACAATATCAGAATTTCGATTGACAAATACGCAATGAAAACGTTGCGATTCTGCCACGCGTCCGCGACGCATCCGCTCCGCTCCGCAACCGCTCCCAAACCGCTAGTATGATAAGGCCCCTAGTGCACTTGCCAATTACTTCTGCACGCGGCTGCATTAGCAGATCACTGCGAATACAATTTACTTCATTGATCGTGAATATTCAATTCTGAGGCTAGCAGAAGTATATTACGAAATATTTAACTGAAAAAACAGCCTTTGGAAAAGTTAGGTTGTTCAAACCATACGATATTTTTATCATTAATATTTATCATCATGATTTCAGCTGAAGGACGTCATCAGAATTATAGAGTCGCCTAAGGGTTCTAACAGGGCACGTTGATTATATCCAACTGCGTACCTTCCGAAGTACAGAATCTTTTTTTTTGGACAATCAGGTTAGCTTAACAAAACTAAAGAAAGTCTCACAAAGTGACATTTACTCGACGATTACCCCGCGGGATTCGAACCCCCATAATGTGAGGCATTTGTACAACTCGACCATAAAGGTTGTCCTTTAACGAATAGAAAGCTACAGAAAATATTAATAAATCGATCAAAAAATTAATAATTCCAAGTCTCACAAGTGGCGCGTGATCATACAGGTTGCCAAATCTCGGTGTCAAATTACCTCTTTTCCGTCTGTGTCTGTTGGTTTTGCAAAGTGCGGTAAATTTTCAGCTGACTGAGTCTAAACTAGCTTTAATAATACCCTACACTGCATTGCAATAAACATGTGCGTGATTTAGTTCTATTCGGTATTGCGTAAATGCAAGTTGAAACAGCTTAAGCTTTTTATTATTTACATGTGTTTAAAATTACTAAATGTTTAACTAGATGAGTAATGAATGACATATTCTGTATACTTCCCCTTGATCTTTTACATGTGCAATGAACAAAAAAAAAGATGATTCAAGCATATTATTATCATTTTATAATGGCTGCACCAAAGACATTTTATTCGTGTTTATTATTGTCAGAACAAAGTTTGTATAAACTAATTAACGAGGGCAAACAGCTAGTTAGTAATATGCTAAATATAAAGGCCGATTTACACGTTCTTAGTCTTTAGTAGAGTAATTTAGTACAACTTGAAAGGCAGCCGTAGAATCGTATGACCGTACTAAAGTGGTACTAAAGCAAGTGACGTTTACACGTTTCTACTAAAGGACTTCGCTAAAGCACTTCGCTAAAGACTAAGAACGTGTAAATCGGCCTTTAAATATACCTACTCTAGACTGCCTCCATAAAACAGGTCTAAAAAAATTTGATGAATTGCATTTCACGCGTTTTGTCTGCGTCGCGTCTGGACAATGTGGTGTGATGCGTGTGACGCAAGCACGCAATGTAATACATATAACTGGCTAATGAAGCTGAACTAATCTAGTTTGCGTTGCTATAAATAAAGTGCTGATTTCAAGATTTATTGTCTACTAGACCTATCACGTCAGTCGCATCATAATAATTTTACCACTCGTTAATGTAAGTCATAGTCACTGTTCTATGATCCTGGTACTTTTACTAGGTAACTGTTTTGTATTTTTAAATTTAACCTTTATTTTGTGGTCCGTAAGTAATATTTAACTTATGTGTATTTAAAAATAAACTGAAACGTGTGTGTTTAAGTGAAGATTGTTAAATAAGTAGGTATTGTGAAGTGGTTAATTCTGAGAACGAATTTGAATTATTGTGGAAACTAAGAACGAATGTGCATTTTGAAAGATAATATTCTCGACTCGATCATGGAGGACATTATTAAACAAAATCACTTTTCTAAAACTACTTTCGATGATATTTGGCTAATTCGATTCAGTTGATTGTCCGAAAAATGAATGGATCGTTGATTTTACAACTTACGTCGAGTCTTTCTTTCTTTACGAGTCGACAGGAAACTCTATTTAAAAAACCAGCTACACTCTCTCTAGCATCGTCAGTAGCCTTCATCAAGTCCTCTCGCGTGCAGGCGACAGGACAAGAAGGGCAGCTAATGAGATGGTCCATAACCACCATAACTAACGTAGTAGTAACTAACATGAGCTGATGACTATTTTAATGGTGCATTAATTTATTTAATAAATTTTATAGCGATACATTTTCTTATAGTTTTATGTTGTTGTTTATTTCATATTGCAAATGGTAGAGAAGAGACTATAAAATATTCATGGCCGAATCGGGTGGCCGGTTGCTTTCTAGTCCGTTTTTTATATAAAAATCTCGTCCAAATGAATAAACAAAGAGGTTACATTATAATAACAAGGGTTGAAGGCAACCCTTCACATCAATAGCGACCTTTGATCCCTCAGACATTCTTGTAGCAAAATTGGTCAAAGGAAAGGTCATATCAAAAGATTATTTTATTAAATGTTCCTCTATTGTTTATTTTAAGGAACTTACTCGTAAAAGAAAATAACTATAGATCGGCTCATTGTCCCACTCATGTTTAAAAAAATAAAAATATTATGAGTCCCAAATCTTTATCCAATGATACATTATAAAGGTACCTACATGTTATTGTATATCAGATTTTATAATATTATTATTTATACTATTTGTTGAAAAGTTATGCGAAATTTCTACAAAGAAAACGAAATATTAAATCTACATAGTAATTTTTAAATCTCAGGCAAAGCCATGCGGCAAACGCTAGTATTATAATGTAAAGAAAGTTTACCCATATGTAATCATTTGACCAAAGATTAAAAATAACGGCATTACAATTAGCATAACATTTCTCACGAGCATTGTTTTTTGTTATAATTTCCCTCCAAGACAATTACTTAAGCCGAAGTCGGGAGAAAAACTAGTCTAACACGATGTACTTTCATTTTCCCAGATGTAGACTTTCTAGTGTGATTCTGTTACTTTGTATGGCAGGATGCCGAGATTAGTAACATCTAGATTTGATGGCGTAATTATTAGGGGTTCGAGCTTTTCAATGGACGTTCCCAGATTTTATAATTCCCAGATATCATTGATACCGTGTTTTCTAATTTGATGTCAAGTTCAAAGACCGGTTAGGCTTGTGAACAAATGCTTAAGGCTGTTTAAAGCTAATATGTTTTATATTTCCTTGTTCACCTGAATTCAAATCAAATTGTTCTAAGGGAAGGGACAAACAATTTCATTGCTCATCTACTCGTAGAAACGGATTTGGCGGATTTTCGGCGTATTTACTATAATATCATACTAATATTACTAATATTACCTATAAAGAGGAAAGATTTGTATTTTTGTGTGTGTGTATGTTTGTAATGAATAAACTCAAAAACTTCTGAACCGATTTGAAAAATTCCTTCACCATTAGAAAGCTACATTCACCTTGAGTAACAAGGCTACCTTTTACCACGGGAAAATGCCTCATTCTCATGCGGGTTCTAGTCCCTACTTGAACCCGCATCTCCTTGGCTCAATGATTTATATTTTTCGCTCGATTTATAAATAGACTAGCTCTCCGCCGCGGCTCCGCCTGTTTTAACAGGTTTTCCCGTTCTTGGGCAGGGGCCCAAGCTCAATGATTTTCATTTTTCGCTTCAATTTATTAATAAATAGTAAATATACGCTAACGGACGACATCTGTTGAAAAAGTAATAAACTGTCGACGTATTTTTCAATAATTTTCTAAATCTTAAGCCCCTCGGTGGGGACATTATATGAAACTGTTAACAACGGACATACAAATCTAATCTCGACAATTACAACTACAACAAAAAAGAAACAATTTAATTGTTACTTCTCAAGTGAAGGCCTTGCATGTACATTTGTCATATTATTAATTTTATTATGTGTGTACGTAAGTAAACTATCATGTCATAGCTTAAATTAGGTATCCTAGACAATCTTCCACCTACAAACTATTGAAACAGTTGAGTAACCTACTACGATGACCCTAATGAAAAACGGGCGTATAATTTATTAGCAGTTTGCTACCGATTTTGGCTTGACAAATGGCCCATAAAGTCTAATTTGGGTACCTAAATGAACCGTGGTAAGAGGGAAATGTTGAGGTGTACCATATTTAGGACATTGAGGCCACCGAAATCCCGTTAAAATTATAGCTTTTTTATTTTAAGGAGAATACTATAATAACTATATTAAAACAATTTATTTAATAAAGCAGCTTATTAAATTATTTTTATTACAATAATCAGAGCGTAAATAGTTTTAATTAGCTTAATAAACAATATTTTTGAGGTTATTATTTGAATATGTAATTTCTCTCACTTGGAAGTAAGCCATGTTAGAATTTATATTAACTAAAACATAAAACACGGTAATGAGGTTCTGGTGTGTGGTTTTATTTGAGATTTTATTATACATATTTTAGAACTAGGTCTTCTTGACACTGGATTATATTCTATGACTCTGGCTCCAATATTACAAGAATAAAGTTCAAAGTTCTAAATGCGTTTAATCGAAGTAAGATTTTACAAATCACTTTTCGACGTCGAGGAGAGTTCACGATTTGGCTGTCTTCTGTGGAGAAGAACTCTCCGAAAGAAACTCCACAGGCGTTGCATCTTTTCAAATTATTTTTACATAATTATTGTTTTATACAATTTGATTATATAACGAAGAGTGCAAACGAAATATGCAATTAGGTACTTATCGACTGCGACATTAGTTATAGGTACCTACCGTCGAATTTTGGTGCGCGGACTTTTGGTACGAGTTGGAAAATATATTACTTTTCGAATGTATTGTTTTACTTTTTTTACATTTTAGGAATTGTGCTTTTATAAAAGAAATATCTTGCTGGCTGTAGGCATCAAGCCCTGAATTTTCCATAAATGTATAAATTCAACTAGTTGTTTATCCGTGTACAGTCAACTGACTAAATTTGTGTTTGTCTAGTGTACCGTCTTGTATAGTCTGTGTTGGTCATAAAGAATAGCTAGCTGACTGTACATGAATTGTTTATATGAGAGGGAGGAAACTAACCAGTAGTAATCCCTACAAACAGGCCTACACCCTATCGGACCCTATGACCCTACAGGACCCTACTGGAACATAGTGGTAGTACCCATGAAACTGAACAACTTTTCCTAAGGAACATAGTGGGTTGAAATCTAAAAAAATTCAGTCACGTGACCGGCCACTCTGTGAAAAGTTAAATTCTAATTATGATATTTTTATTTATTTTTTTCTTAGGGAAAGTTGTTACCACTATGTTGCAGATAATCAACTGGTTAAATTTTACAGTGTAAAATAGCAATAAAACTTAGAATCATTCATTGATATTAGTGTTATTTTTGAGATTTTTACTACAGGTTTAGTACTGTCAGTACTACTAGTACTACTGCAAAAATAAAATAAGCATAGTTATAATCTGTAAGAAGCATCAGAATATACCTAACAGAGTGCAAATATTAAGTGTAAAAAATGTTTGTCGAATTTCGTTGAAACGAAAATGTGAAGATTTTAACTCGTTTCGTTCTGAATATTTTACAGGTCGCTCTCGTTTTCAATGTGTTTCATTTTTTACAGCGACTGTCGTGTATTGTCGTGTCGTAGGAAGTGTATGTTACGATTACGACATAATTGCGGAGAAAGTGTTTTCTCGCGCTCTTACAGACGAGCGGCACTTGCCAAAGGCAGACACAACTGCAGCCGTCGCCACCTGTTGACGGCTGCCGCTTACAAGTGGCGACGCTTGACGTTGTGGCATGCCGCGTTTAGCAGTCGTGGTCAGCTGGCATAGGAGCCAGTTGCAAAATGGGTTTCGATGAAGAAACACTGTTATATGCTCTGTTTTTTATTGTTTTGTTACTGTAGTCTTGTAACTTATAATTCCAAATACAAGCCCTTTTTTTTACTGCCACAATTAGCAAATCAATATTCATTTCGTCACTGGAGCTCATTTTGATGACCTGCAACGCTTGCGCACTCTTGATCTATTTGCAGTCGACTGACAAAATGGCGGACAAGGCATGCCAAACTGCAAGCGTCGCCACTTGTCGGCGGCAGCCGTCAATGCGTCGACGGCTGCCGCCGACGCGTCGACGGCAGCCGTCAACAGGTGGCGACGGCTGCAGTTGTGTCTGCCTTTGGCAAGTGCCGCTCGTCTGTAAGAGCCCTAACACGCGTTAGGTGACGTTTGATATAACAACTTCTAAGGGCGTGAGAAATTGAGCCAGGATATAAGTATACCTACCTATGGGGTTAATTCTAAGCTTTATCTTAAACTTATTTTATTTTATCTTCTTCTTATCTTATTATCTTTATCTTAAAATAATATAATAGTTATCGTGGGTTATACCAGAGTATATTATGCATGTATATACATAATAATAAAAACGTTCCTCTTGAATAACTCTGTCTATTAAAAAAACTGCATCAAAATCCGTTGCGAAGTTCAAAGATCTAAGCATAATCATAATAGGGACAAACAAACGGGAAGCGCCATTTTTTAATACTGTTTATTGATATTGATATAGATTTAAAGTCTATACAATACAGCCACTTCTCTCGCTTAAGAACAGAAAAGGGACATAAAGTGACAATTTAGTTTATAGAAACATCGATTTAATTTATTCCTGACATAGAAATAAGTCAGTTTCCTTCCCAATAATGATATATATCTACAACACTGCCAATTTTCATCATAATCTGTCAGCCACTTAGGTATAAACCCGTAACAGACAAACAAACAGGAGAGTAACTTCTGTATTTAGGGTCACAGTGTATTAAACAGTGTTGACTAAAATATATTTATCATTCAATTTTGTATGTAAAGTTTTTTTGTTAACCTTTCCACACGCTGTTATTACGCTTTTAAATAAGTGAATAATCATATCGAAAACGCTATTAAGTAAAATATTGAGAAAATTACATGTAAAAATTATGGTTGTTACAGATTTTCCCTTCGTCAAAGCACGAGCAAGCGTAGTGAGCGAGGCGAGCGGGCGAGGTGGCGACGGGATGACCAAGGCCGGTCGCCGCAGCCCCCGCCGGCGCCACAATGGCCGCCCTCTCCTGCTACCAGCCCTGCCGGTCGCACCTCGCACAGCCAGCTAGGTGAGCTAGCTAAATATTTACGGACATGAACGAGCGAAGTGAGCGAGGCGAGCGAAATGAGCGAGGTGAGCGGACGAGGTGGGACTATAATGGTCAACCTCTCCTGCTACCAACCCTGCCGGTCGCACCGCGCGCAGCCAGCTAGGTGAGCTAAATATTTATGGGCATGAACGAGCGTAGTGAGCCAGGCGAGCGAAATGAGCGAGGTGAGCGAACGAGGTGGGACTATAATGGTCAACCTCTCCTGCTACCAACCCTGCCGGTCGCACCTCGCACAGCTAGCTAGGTAAGCTAAATATTTATGGACATGAACGAGCGTGGTGAGCCAGGCGACGGAAATGAGCGAGGTGAGCGGACGAGGTGGGACTATACCTAATGGTCAACCTCTTCTGCTACCAGCCCTGCCGGTCGCACCTCGCACAGCCAGCTAGGTGAGCCAAATATTTATGGACATGAACGAGCGTAGTGAGCCAAGCGAGCGAAATGAACGAGGTGAGCGAACGAGGTGGGTGGGACTATAATGGTCAACCTCTCCGCTGCTACCAACCCTGCCGGTCGCACCTCGCACAGCTAGCTAGGTGAGCTAATCGAATAGAATATTATATACTTTATCTTCTGACCATTCAGTGACACGAGTAGTGTAGTGAGTGAGGCGAGCGAAATAAGCGAGGCAAGCGGACGAGGTGGGACTATAAGGCTGCTTTTCCACCAGAGCTGTGCGAGGTAGCTAAGCGGTGTGCGAGGAAAAAATCCACCAATAGAATCACTACGCTAGGAAAATGAAGCACAAATGAAGTGATTCTATTAGTGGACTTTTGCGATCCACTAAGATCAGCTAGCATTTCCACAAGAGCACAATAAGGAAAGAGTAATGCTTTAGTCTCTTAAAAAGAAATTCTGGTATCTGCACTCTTCTGGACTCTTGAACTGCGTCCACGACGAGTGAGCTCAATCAGCTTACGCAGGTCACTAAGACCGTTTTCCCGCGACGCAGACGCACATGCGGGCAATAATGCTGCAGAATCCTTAGATGTTCAGACATTCCTGAAACAGAGGCAGTGCTGACCACTGCCTCTGTTTCAGAAATGAAGCATTACTTTTTTCTTTTTGTGCTTTTGTGGAGATGCTGGCTGATCTTAGTGGATCGCAAAAGTAAAGTATGATTTGTTAGAAGTCTTGCTCATTTCGCTTGCCTCACACACACATCACATTGCGTACGTCCTAAAGTGTTGATTGTCGGCAGGTGCCTAGACGACGACGAAGACGAGCCTCCGCCGGCGTCGTTCTCGCTGCGCCGGCGCCAGTTCATCGAGCGATGCCGCGAGCCGCGCGCGCGCCCCCGTGAACAGCTCCCCGACCTCGCAGCGTCCGTCAAACGCACCCGTGATGAACTGGTAAATTCTTCAGCAGTAGGACAGCCACAGACAAGTACCGCGCTCCTTCGGCGGAAGTCTTTAAAACATCCTTGATTCTGCTTCTTCTATTCAATCATGCAAGGTTGTACTTCAGTCTTTGGCTGTCAGTACCTGTACAAAACAAACAGTGAATGGTAGTTAAGTACAAGTTTCAGTGACTTGATAACGATGACTAAAATAGATGGAAATTGAACTTCAATTTCCATCTATTAACCTAACCTAAATACTATGGTCCTCTACATAATTTAGCATTCCCACCCTCAGGCCTCAATGACAGAACACGGTTTGATTATGCGATATGGCTAAAGATACTTGTCTGGCAGGTGGATTGCGACGTTGTTGATTGCAGGCTTGTTACAGGCTACATGGGTAGACACTGCTGACCATTCCATTGATGTACCTTTAGTTGCAATACAGGAAGAACATATTTAGACCGATTTTAAACTGGGAAACACTCGACATAACCAAACAAAATATAAAGATATATATATATTTTCTTCCTCTCCTTCTCTTTCTTCATCATCTTCTCTTGTTCCCAAAGGTGAAGCATGTGGTGTCGACGCAGACGGGCCCCCTGAACCGGCGGCTCAACATAGAGTCGGGCTGGTCCAAGGTCGAGGAGGTGCGGAAGAAGTTTGAGGACGCGGCGGCTTCTGCCAGCTTCTCCAGAAGCTTCGAGTCTCCGCCCAGGTGTGGAAAGATCTCATACAGTCAAGAGCAGGTCAAGCTGAACTCGTGATTGTGTCCTTTATTAGAACGTTGTAATGTCTTAGTTTGGGCAAGTCCGGTGAAGCTTGACCCGTCGTACTTTTTCGACTCAAGCAAAGGTCAATAAAAAAAAAGTCTTAGTTTGGCTCGCGATTCAGTCCTTTATTAAACGGATATGAGAACGTTACAAAAGTCTGAAGTATACAGTTTGACGTTTTGACTGTACTAATCTAGTGTCAAATACCCATTACATGACGCATCATTCATAAACATCCCAAAGAACAAAGAACTCAGAGACAATGCCCTTCATCAGATAGTGGACAAAATATTTCCGAGGATCTAATTTCAAATGGGCAAAAACGGCGGCTCTGTCCCTATTCCTGATTCAAAGCCTTTTGATCGACTTCAGGGCTTCAGGGACAACCCTTGTTTTACTTCGAGTTAACGTGTATATCATATCAATACGAAAAAACATTGCATGGTCAAGGGAACAAATCCATGCCTCCTTGGTAAGTTATACGGCGCGGCGCTACCCGTTATGCCATTCTCTGCATTTACGAGATCAATCTGCAATACTTAAGCCATTATTCTGCATGACTCTTAAAAGTAGACTGTTAAAAAAGTTTATTGTAGGAAACTATAAAAAACTGTGAACGTAAACAAAATAGCATTCTTCAGCTGCTTTGACAGCCAATGATGTCGTAACCGAAGCGATGACGAGCGTAATTTCTCATAAGCGAGTGCTTTCTCAACCGTGCTGTATGGAAGCTCAAATATTTACATAACTGTATGCTTTATGTCCAGTCATTTAGGTAAATTACTTGTCTGGTGGCACGAGTGAATGCCTTGCGTTGATGGGCTCAGATTTGTAACACCTGAAAGTACTTATCGGTGATTTGGTTTTACGGTAATTTAAGTGTGTGTAAGTAGTGGACCTTCGCGTTCAAAAATAAAAATATAAAGAAATTTTAATCGAACATAATACGAGAATCGAACTATCGTAAAATATTATTACAGGAACGTATAAAACAATAGAATAAAGACCCCATTTATAAAACCAACAGATTTCGTGGTTGGTGGTGTAGTTTCATTTTACTTCAGCCGAAGTTTTTCGATATCTGAATGCTACGTACGAATCACGTACGAATTAATAAAGAACAATACACACATTTTCGCCGTTGTCATGTGTATAACTAACCCAGCATTCTGTTCATCGTCAACAACTGTTGTACACTTCTGAACAAAGACGTCTAATGAACTCCATAACCTTTCACTTGCATCGAAACAATACCTACATTACATACACTTTTTTAATTTATATGCCAAATATTACAAAACATCAACCACGTCATCAAATTGTCGTTAGTGGTACATTCTTTGTATTCCCACTTGCAGAAGGCGGCTGGCTGATTCCCTGTTCGCGAGCTTCAAGCTACCCCGCAAGAAGGACGCAGGCATGGCGGCTCGGTCGCTGCCGCCGCAGCAGCAGCAGAAACGCAAGTCTGCGGTGGAAATGCTGGCCGAGTCTAAGGCTTTCTACGTTAAATCGGAGACCGTATTGGATAGAAAGCAGGAGTTGCCGTTGAGGGTAAGTTGAAACTGAAATGGTTCAACTATTTGTTAAATTGCATAAAGAGATACCGTTTTTTATCTTCATCATTCAGTCTGTAGACGTCTCTATTGACAAAAGCTTACCTCAAAAAACTCTAGGTACAACGATGCCCACATTCAGCGGCATACCGCGACCCTCACTAGAATCATCGGCCCTTTTACCCATTCGAAAGTGGTTTTACGAAAGTATTGTGCATTCACTGGAATCGAGATTTTTAAGATCCTTTTCCTCCATTCTTTTTGGTAATCGACCAGTCAGCGCCCCTTTTGGAGCCTTTACTTTAACCTAACAACAGAAAACTTATAGCCTGGACTCGATTTTCTTCCTTCTATCTACTTGAGACTATATACCTACCTACCTACCATTGTTGTTCCAGATGAGCAGTGGTCTGGGTCAGGCTATAGCAGCCGGGGGCTGTCACCTGATCAGCTCCGGAACGCTGAATAATGACGCTTGCTGCAACCCTTGTGAGTACTACTTAATCAAACCGTTGTTTTACATTTAACAGCTCATATATGACCCCACCGAGGGGCTCGAACTTACTTCCAATCAGACGGGACTAGGGATAGTCGACCACGCTGGCCCAGTGCGGGTTGGTCATTATTACTTCGCAGGTGTGTGCAAGTTTCCTCTCAATGTTTTACTTCGCCGTAAGAGTGTGCATAAGAATTCGAAAATCGAAAACACATTATTGGTACGTAACGTACCGAGTCTCAGGCCCACGCCTTCCGAATGGAACAGCCTTGAAGTTGTGGCGGCGTGTCACATACTACGTCATTAGAAGAGCGACCAATTAGAAGACGAGGCCTAAACGCGCTATCAGAGTTTTCGCAAGACATTGAACAAATACAAGTTCCAACGTAGTACAGTGGGACCGCGGTCCCCGGGCTCATCACCATGTCCCAAGTAAGATATTCCCTTTGCCTCCACATTGGTGACCCCGACGTGACTATCCTCCTCCATCCTCCTCGTGAGATCCTGGACCAGCGATGCTTCCCTATACTTTTTGTGTAAACATGATAAACTTGTTTAACAGAATCGTGCTCTTACCGTAGTGTACTTCCTTGCTATTGACTCTGTGATGTTGTCTCGTCAGATCTGACAAGACGTTGAAGGCCTTATGATGATGATGATGATGTTGTCTCGTAGATGCGACGACAGGTCGTCACGTTGGCAGCGCGCGCCGAGCAGTGAGCGCGGGCGAGGGCCTGCAGAGCACGCTGCGGAGGCTTCTGGAACATTCTGACAGCAGGGAGAATGTCTACTCGCAGGGCTATGGGGGTGAGCGTCTCTTTATGACTTTGATTGTTGAAGGCGATGCGCACAGTTAGGCGGGGAAGCTTACTACACGTACGGATGCGTGGCATCATCAGGCTGGGATTAAGGGTGCAGCAGCTTTAACTTGTATAATGACAGCTGCTTGTCTTGTCTATATGGAAAATACGGAACGCCTCAGAAGGAAGAGATCACAATTATCTGTTCTGGCTGTGTTGAAGGTTTTCTCTTCTCCTAAGTTAACATATATGTGTACGTCATCAGCGATAGACGAAGAGATATAAATTTCCACACATTAATTAAAGCAACATAACCAGATTGTGAATGTAAAATTTTGATGACGTAGTGTTGTTCCACGGAAAGAAAAACTAGGTGCAGTATAATTTTATTACTTATACCATGTACACGAAAGTTATAATGGCCTATATATTATTTTGTACTTTTGCCGTACCTACGTAAGAAGGTAACGTTTAGTTCTCATTTCACCAGCGCACAAAATCTACTCAGACCCGAGACGGTTAAAGGACTACCCAGACCGAGACGTGCCCCGCTCGCAGCTGACTTCTGGCACGTTTTCTGGCACATCCTCCAGCGGTACGTCAGGGTCCAAGGCCAGAACAGAAGAGCATCGGGACAAGGCCAACCGCCCGTTGAGCTTTGGAGACGCTCGGGTGTTCTTTCCGGAGTCGTTCGTGATACCAAGGCAGAGGGCCGAAGTTGTCATCAAAAGTACTTACTCTATACGTGAGTATTTATGATATCTTAGTAGTTTTGGAGACCGAGTTTTGGAGACCGAGTTTTGGCAAACGGAGTTTGATGCCTCCAATTAGGTGGAACGACGGTGGAAGATCGGGCCAAGTAGCGCACTTTGAGAGATGTCTTGTATCAGACTTGTGTTAATTATGATGATGAAAAATGCGAAAAACTTTGGGTGCGTGATGGATGGTAGCTTTTGTTTTTCTTTTCTTTATGCAAAAACTGGACGGATAATTGTGTTTTGGACGATTAGCAACTTTCAATATTTTAAAGGGTTTTTGAGGTTTATTTTTAACTTAACATGACAAGAACATCTATAATTCGCAACATCCTTACTACTACTACGGACTGAATTGCTATATGGATCCGCTTAATCTTCGACCAAGCAGCTTTGAAGATTATCAGCTCTTTTCTAGTTGCTGAAAGGACCTCGTAATTACTTTGCGGTGGGGGTTTTTTAAATTTATTATTTAATGTTAGTTATAACGTTAGTTATAATGAATAACATGTAATATTTTCCACCCCAGCGAGCTCTCACTCAAGTCCCGAGCACATAGAGTTACCGGAGCCAGTGCTGAGCGACGGGTCACCAGGGGAGCAGATCGGAGCCATCAGCCCGCCGGCGCACTACGCACACTCTACGCCTAGATACATCAGGTACACACACCAAGCTCTGGGATCTTTATCTAATCCTGGTACCTAAAGTCCTGAGCACGTAGGCCAGTGCTGAGCGACGGGTCACCAGGGGAGCAGATCGGAGCTATCAGCCCACCGGCGCACTACGCACACTCCACGCCTAGATACATCAGGTACACCAAGCCCTGGGATCTTTATGTAATCCTGGTACCTAAAGTCTCGAGCACATAGAGTGCCAGTGCTGAGCGACGGGTCACCAGGGGAGCAGATCGGAGCTATCAGCCCACCGGCGCACTACGCACACTCCACGCCTAGATACATTAGGTACACCAGGCTCTGGGATCTTTATGTAATCCTGGTACCTAAAGGCTAGTATATATAGTGTTACAACAAAAACGTTAGATACAAGTTGGGCGCGAGTAGTCTTTTTAGACAAGCGTTTAACGTGCGTTTATTTTTTTGTAGATATACCCTAAGCTTATATTGCCTCAATTTGAAGACACACAGGTTCTCATTAGGGAGTGCAATCTTGCAGCATAATCATCAATCTCGGTATTTGCAAGATTTTAGAGGTCTAATCTTGCAAGATCTCGGTATTTGCGAGATCTCGCTTTCCTGCGAATAACAGGGCGAAAAAAGAGTATAAAATTAAATAAAAAGGAACAATTTTTTTAAAATTAAAAATGAGCCTTATGTATACAAAGAAATTAGCGCGTCATTTACTATTTGTATCCTAGATATTATAAATAAGTATTTTATTCAAAGTAGTAAAACTTGGTAATTTTTTGTTATAGGTGCGCAATCATGTAACAATATTAATATAATAGTACTTTATTTTTTTTTAAAATACGGGTTAGTTTAAAAAACCTCCTTCACTTCGTACACTTTATTAGTGGTACTTAGAGAATAATTTTCTTCGGTAAATTAGACGCCAATAATCTGTTTTGCCTCTCGCCAATAGATGTTTCAGCTGCGCTTTCGAACGGTCATGGTGTGTTGCTGCGTAATGCAAGATGAATCAAGAGAATGCGTAATCTTGCAAATCTTGCGAGATCGCGCATGATTTTTAATGCAAGATTGATCTTGCAAAATTTGTGCAAGATCTTGGTATTACGAGATCTCGGTATACCGAGATTGCACTCCCTAGTTCTCATCCTATTCAACATAAATTGATTTTTATTTATTTATATAAAACAATTATATTTAAAGTCCGACAAGAGAAATAAAAAAACCTCGCCAAATTGCGGAATTTCAATGGAACTAATTTTATAAGGGAATTTGTTACCATAGTCGTAAAAATATGATACCTACACGTGGCGCCCCCAGAGCAGGTTTTTATTTTTTTTGGTCAGGCTCTACTTTCTTTTTTAGCCAAAGTTAGTTAACTAGTCGTAATCAGCAGACCATAAAGCTCTACATAAAATGGAAAGTTTAGTATTTTAAGTGTAAGTGGCTTAAGTGGTTCATACTCCAATTTTTATTCTTGTATGGGTTCATTCATACTTATGAATTTTCTAGTCTACTAAGTGGCAACAAGATGACCGTTGACCAGAGAATGACAGAATGACTGGCACTTTTATGGCGAGTTGATTGATGAGGTTTACAAAAATGAAAGCGTTTTGTTTTTGTTGAATAATGATTTTAGTGAAAGCGACAATTCGAAACATAAATTATTCCTTCAGTTGTACTTATAGCACAGAAGTATATTAGTAGGTACTAATCGTACAGAAGGGACATTCACCTCCCCGCACCGCCCGGCGGCGCGAGTTCCCCCCTCACGCCCCGCACCCCGCAGGCGCCGTCTGATTACGCCAGGTGGTGTTGGTGGTACTTGATGAAGCACTATTTTCCTTCGATTTTGATATAAAATTTCAAATCGCGTTCGTCCTACTGAGTGTCTCGATTGTACCTAAAACCATGAGCTAAGAAAACAAGGTCTAACACTCCGACCACGTGACTTGACACAAGCCTACGTCAACACGCTGTTCATACTGGTCTATTAACACGCATTCGACAAGCATGAATAGCATGATGACGTAGGCTTGTGTCACGTGGTCGGAGTGTTAGACCTTATTTTCTTAGACCATGGCCACTGGGCGGTCACTCCATACAGAAAACGTATTTTGACAATCTACTTCTTTTTGAATATCAACTACAAGTCAATGGCGCTAGGCGCTATGTAAAACACCCCCGAACACCACCGGTGGAGTCTCGCGGTGCCTTCGGGGTGCGGGGCGTGGGGCGCTATATCGGGCGGGGAACACATTTTGGCGCGGGGGGGTGAGTGTCCTTTCTGTATGGGTTAGTACTATTATTTTCTTCTGTGCCATGGCCTAAACCAAAAACACAAAACAACACACAAACACACACACACGCACATTGAAACATTGTGTGGTTCAAGTGGTTCATGTAGTTTGTATTGTGTTTCAGGTCGAACTCTCACTCGCAGCCGAGCGTGCGCGAGGAGGAGGGCTGCGCCAACATCAACAGCCACAAGTCGCTGCCCGACCTCCACGCGCAGGCGCGCTGCTACCCCGAACAGTGAGCACGCACACACTACACACACTACTCAACATTACACAGCACACTTAGATACCACAGACAGGACTTCACTAGCATCAGCACTGTGACAAACTATATAATAATATCCCTTACCGACCTGTCGAAATAGTTACCATCATGGTAGGTACCATGAGAAACCCGCCATATTGAAATATGTCTGTATTTTATTAAGTACTAGCGACCCGCCCCGGCTCCGCACGGGAAAATGGTTATTGTGGGTTATCCTTAAGTATATTAAGCATGTATTATTATCTTCCTCTTGAATCACTCTATCTATGAAAAAGAACCGCATCAAAATCCGTTCAGTAGGAACAGAGAAAGCGACTTTGTTTTATACTAGGTATGTAGTGATCATGATGATGATACCGATGTATCTTATTTTTAACCTACGACAAAAAAGAGGGGTGTTATAAGTTTGACGTCTGATGCGCCGATTTCGATCTAGTTATTTTTGTTTGCAAAGTGTCACAATCAAGAGTGTTCTTAGCTATGATCCAAAAAATATCTTCAGCCATTTGAAGATAATCCGCTCTTTTCTAGTTGTTGAAAGGATCGAGTAACGGTTTTGTGGCGGGGTTTTTAAATTTAATATTTATATTATCTATCTATTTAGTCAATAACTAAAGTAAACACAGCACTGCACTACTACAGTCTGTTTCTTTTGTGTATCCTGTACCCTAAGGTTGCCTGGTAGAGATCGCTACAAGCGATAAGGCCGCCTTTACGCACTCTATTTACTTATGTTGTTATTGTTACTGTTTCTTTTGTGTGCAATAAAGTATTTTTAGTTACTTACTTACTTTAATTTAATGTTATTAAGACTGTTTTATCAGGCCTTGTATGTATATAGGTACAGACGCAACGGAAAAAATAGTAATCAGCTTTTGTTTTTTCCCAGTATGAACGTGAGTGGTACGGAGACGGTGGGTCGGTCGCCGCGGCGCCGCCGACACTCGCCGCACCAGCGAACAGCCTCCTGCTCCTCAAAAGGCACCAGGTACAATATTACCAGGGGGGCACAAAATAGCAGGCGGTAGCAGAAAAACCAGGAATTGGAAACCGGTTTATTTTCCAAACCGGTTTCGGCCATTAGCCCTAACCGAAATCGATTCAGGTTTTAATCATAATCATAATCATATAATTTATTGCTTCATGTGGTGTTACAAAGGTCGTACAAGTTAGGTTAGGTTAGGTAGTTAGGTGTTAGGTTTAGGTTACCGGTTTTAGCCGGTTTAATAAGAAAAGAGCGGTTTTACTCAGTGGGTAGGTAACTAGGTACTAGCAATACAATTTATGCCCTTTTGCAATTTTGTTTTGTTGTTTTGGTTTTGTCTTCTATTCTATATTCTATTCTAAATAGTCGGAAATCAAAATCTGAAACATTTATTTGCAGGACATCACAACACAACAAAGAAAACAAAATTGTACATATATTTATGGGGCCGTCCGTTATTCGCGTGAAGACAAAAGAGGATGGGGGTACGAAAAAAAAAACAAATATCACAAGGGGGAGGTGGGGGGAGGTTTGACATGTCTAAATTTAAATTGACAATCACCTGTCCCTTTTCATTCTTAAGAACGTGAAAGGGACATATGGTAATTTAAGTTAGAGCGTATTATAAAGAATCGGGTCCATTGTCGACTAATTTTTCAATAACATTATATTTTTTTCTAATAAATAACTGTTTCACAGGTCAAACCACTCGTCGCTGATGTCCTCTTGTGACGCGTTTTCAGAACATCCCTCGCCGGGGGAAGAGAACTACCAGTCATACAACAGGTAGGTACAGAAGCCAGCACATGCGGTTGGACATTCGCACTACGAAATTCACCCCTACCGCTAAGAAATACGGGCGCATATTGCTATAGTATTGGTAGAAACCAGGCAACCATCAAATCAAATCAAAATATACTTTATTGCACAGAACAAAAACAAATACAGTAACAATACTCAAAGAGGAAAAGGCAAGTGGCGGCCTTATCGCTCTGAGCGATTTCTTTTAGGCAGCCATTGGGCGATAGTGAGTGACAGGCGTTTATGAAGAAATGGCGGGTGTGCAAAAATAGTAATAATAACTGAATAAATGTGCAGAATTAAAATTTATATATTATTTTACATAATAATATACCTACTTAATGAAAAAAATCGCGGGAAGCCGCTGGATGCGGGCAGCGCAGGACCGATCATTGTGGAGATCCTTGGGGGAGGCCTTTGTCCAGCAGTGGACGTTTTTCGGCTGAGATGATGATGATGATGATGAAAAAAATATAATAGTATATATAAAGTTAATAATATATTTCCATACACATTAATAAATAATAAAAATACATACAATAGGTGTACATACAAACCATGATGAAAGTAATGTTGTGTTGTGGTTGCAGTCGCTGCGGGTCGTCGTTCGCGCGCGACTCGGGCGGGTCGAGCGGGCACTACACGCAGCGCAGCGCGCCCCCGCACGCGCCCCCCGCCCCGCACCCGCACCCGCACCGCACCGACAGCGGCTCCTCCACGCAACACGACAACAGGTACACTATATAATAAAAGCATTAACAGACGTCCGGACTTGTACGCTCCGTACCGCCGGACCGTGCGGTGCGCTCGATACGCCACACGACCGCACCGCACCGAAACGTTTGAAGCGGAGCCGAGCGGACCGTCAATAATAATAATAATGTGCGGCGGACTGCCGTACACACGATCGAAAATTGGTTGGACGGCACCAAGGTCTCGGTACGGAGCGTACAAATTCGGTCGTCTGTTAGTGCTTGTGTTAAGCCTCTGTCATACACAGCGAATAGTCGCTGCGTATAACACTAAATTAAAAAAAAAAATAACCCCCGACACAAAACCGTTACTTGTTCCTTTCAAGAACTAGAAAAGAGCTGATAATCTTCAAGTGGCTGAAGATATTTTCTTGGATCATAGCTAAGAACTCTCGATTGTGACACCTTGCAATAAAAAAAAACTAGATTAAAATCGGTGCATCCGTTTAGGAGCTACGATGCCACAGACAGACAGACAGACACACACGTCAAACTTATAACACCCCTCTTTTTCAATTCAATTCAATTCAATTCAAATATACTTTATTGCACATAGAACATGTTATAAGTACGGAAAGTACAGACACTAAAAGGCAATCGGGGGTTTCGTCGGGGGTTAATAAAAATGAACACGGTCAGTATGGAATTCGCAGCGAATAACCCTGTCACACTGAGCGAGTACTAGCTGCGAGTGCCAATTCGCAGGCAAATACAAGTGCTCATCACACGAATGTTTGTCCTGGACCGGGTTCGAACTCGCGACCCTGTGCTCCGATCGAAGACCACTATTAGGCAGGTATTTCACTGGCGACAGCGACTAAAAACGAAGTGAGCGCGGTATATTTGTATCTCATTCTAACGCATAACTGCGTCCCTTTCGTCTTTTGTCTTCGTCGCCAGTGAAATAGGTGCCTTACCTATTGTGCCATTAACTACGAGTGAATGCATAGTGATTCCATAAACCGGTAACGGTACCGGTTACATTTACATTCGTCGAGCGTTTTTTATACCAAGTCTCATTTTGTTTTTTCACTAACCGGTTTTATACAATTTGATCTACAAGTTTTAGTATTGTAAAATGTAGTTTTGTCAACCTAAGATTAAATTGTAAGTATCATTAAAGCCCGACCAAAGAAATAAGAAACTTCGCCATATTGCGGAATTTCAATGGAACTAATTTTATAAGGGAAATTGTTGCCATAGTCGTAAAAATATACACGTGGCGCCCCCAGAGCAGGTTTCTTATTTCTTTGGTCAGGCTTTACTATATATATATATATATATATATATATATATATATATATACTAGCTTTCTGCCCCGCGGTTCCGCTCGTGCTAACAGTTTTTACCGCTATATGTTATTCTGATGTATAAGCTATAGGTATTATTGTAAAATTTCATAAAAATCAATTTTGTATTTTTTGCGTTTATAATATTGGTAAGATATAGGGTTTATTTATTTAAATTGGCGTTTATAATATTGGTAAGATATAGGGTTTATTTATTTAAATTTCTTCAAAACTACTGGGCTTATATTATTTTATTTTTAATTTGTCAACCTTTTGTCAGTCGGTATAACTACTACGCGGAGGAATGCTATTCACCCGCCGCGTTGGAAGCGTGTGTGGTGTCCGCTCCGCCGCAGTTCCAAGATGGCGCGCCCTCCCCGCCGCCCGCGCCGCCGCCCCCGCTGCCCTACCCGCCGCACCCCGCGCTCTCCCCGCACTCGCCCAGAGTTGGGATACATTTTCAGGTAAGTGCCCTGAACGACTGAACATAATAATAAGTGTTAATTGCGTACCTAGGTACTGTGGTGTGCATGTGTCCTTCATGTACGCCGTTTCATGCTGGCAGCCTCTTTTTGCGTTTGAGGCTTTATAAAGATGTAAAGTAATATCAGTTTGAATTTCGTTGATGAGAGGGAGATGGCCGTAGCCCGTGCTACGAGCCTGACGCCATTATTATAATTTCCAAAGCTTATGTAATATTTCGATAAAATTTCTATCAATATACTAGACATTGTATTCCCTATTACTGCATTTTCATTCAGATAGGGATTAGCCTCCACCCTTTAGGGCGCGACTGTACTTAGTTCAAAGTGTCCAGAATGTCTACTGATATCGTTTGGATGGAAGACTATTGATATTATTATTTCTTTCAATAGCTAAAGATGTCAACATAAAAATTATCTGTAAAGCAATTTTTGACCAAAGAAATAAAAATCCTCACCATATTCCTTACCTATGCTTGAGTCGAAAAAGTACGACGAATAAAGCTTCACCGGACTTGCAGGGGAGCGGAACTACCCCAAAGTAGTCATGTACAGTAAGCTGACGAATAAGGTGACCCCCCGAGGCGCCGTTAAGCGCTATCTATCGCTACAAAGGGGCAGAAAATGACGAACTAATGGCTAATAATACTTTATCAGTGTAGGGGCGGCTCAAGGGAGCCTCGAACCCGATACGGAAAAACATCGTGAAGGAGAAGTTTCTTTGGTCAGGCTTTACAATCGTTATTCTAGGTGCATGCATCAAGCTTAGTACCTATGCATTTCTTTTGATCTGTGAAAGATTATGATAATGAACAATAATTATTCATTTCAGGCTAGCGCTCCACCCCCTCAGTTTCAAGACGACCCTCCTATGCACGACTACAACGACTACGAGTGTTCGTACAAGCCGCTCAAGTGTCTCAGTGTCGGGCGCAAGGATCGCGATTACACGGGCAGGGATTATAACAGGTATCAAATTACTTCTTTAATAGTCCCCACCGAGGGGCTCGAGCCTAAACTTAATCAGGATGAATAAGCCTTAGTCGACCACGCTGTTTTAATGCAAGTTAGTCAATTTCACACACAAGCTATGAATGTCTTTGCAGGTGTGTGCAGGTTTTCCACGATGTTTTCATTCAATGTAAGAGCGTTGAATAAACGTACACTGTACATGAATTAGAAGGGTCGTTCGGCAACTCGTCCCAAAACAAACTCGTCCCATTCGTAGTTCCAGTCCAGAAAGTTCGTTTTCCCAATAGGACGAGTTTGTTTTGGGACGAGTTGCCGAACGACCCAATTAGAAAATCGAAAACACATTGGTACGTGTCGTGGCTTGAAGCTATATTTGAACCTGATTAATTAATACACCATAATCACATAAATTCAATCGTGCATTTAGAAGCTCAATGACAAGTACCTAACACTTTAACCTGATTCTCAAAATCTAGTTAATTATAAAATTAATAAAACCATATTCTTGCAGATATCACGAACCGAGCACGGAACTGGTAAACAAACAGCCTCAGTATGCGGAGCCACGTCACCGGCCTAGGCTAGACGATACACAGGATTATGTCAATGCAACTCAGGTAAATTGAGCAATATGACTGATATCGATTAGAATTCTTTGCATGAAAATGAAAATGAAAATGAAATATGTTTTATTCGAAGTAAGATTTTACAAATCATTTTTCGACGTCGAGGCGGGTTCACAATTTGGCTGTCTTCTGTGGAGAAGAACCCGCCGGAAGAAACTCCACAGGCGTTACATCTTTAGCATAAAATACATGTTCCGAAATGGGTATTAAAAACATTTCCGTTTGTTTAGATTTGTGCCCCAGAGGAGATTACATCACCTTTGGGTACTTTCAAACGACAACGGTGTCTACGTTACAAGCAACGTCGACCCAGGCCTATACTACGCTCGAAATCAGACATATCGGACCGGTAAGTCAATAATGCGATGCGATCGAAACTGATAAAGACTATTGAAACGGTAAACATTATCATCGCTCAACTCAAAACTATGTATAATACTAATAAAACATTTAAGTAGGTGCCGACTAGGCTCAATACTAGTCAATAGTGTTGGTATCTGAGTTTGTTTCTCCTGCTGTTAGTCTACATGTCTACATCCATATTTGTATCTATGTGCGAACACCTGTAAATAGATTTATTGATAATATTTTTAATAATCTTATGTATTTTATTTTGCTGTAGGTGATCCAAATAAATAAATAAGTAAATTAAAGCACATTAAAATTTTACGATTTAACCCCTCCCCTAGTATTTTTTATTTACTAGCAGATAGGATTTAGTTGCTTGATTTCTTATGGTAGACCGACGGTTTGGTAAGAATCGCGGATGCAGCACAGGATCGAACGTTGTGAAGAAGTGTGTGAAACACAGGGAGAAGCCTTTGTCCAGCAGTGAACGTGTTTCGACTGAAATTATAATGGTTTCTTAACTACTATCAGATAGGAGGTTATTCAAAGCAGAAAAGTATAACAGCATACATAATTATGTTACGAATGTGTATCACTGTGTTCGTTAACAGCTCATATTATATGTCCCCACCGAGGGGCTCGAGCCTACCCTGATACCAGGGTGAACAGGCCTTAGTCGACCACGCTGGCCCAGTGCGGGTTGGTCAACTTCACACACAACCTTTGAATTCCTTCGCAGGTGTGTGCAGGTTTCCTCACGATGTTTTCCTTCACTGTAAGAGCGTCGAACAAACGTACATATGAATTCGAAAATCGAAAACACATTTACGTGCCGAGGTTTGAACCTGCGAACTTCGGAATGGAAGTCAACGGGCCTAGCCACTTGGCCACCGACGCTCTTAATCACTGTATAGCATGAGCAAAAATCCGTCCATTTCAGTTACCGGCGCAGTGACGGGCGCAGCCCCTTGTCGGCGCCGTGCGAAGGCGAGGACTCGGCCGACAGCCCGTCCGAGGAGTCCGGCCGGCTGCAGGCGTTCTTCGAGCGGCTCGGCCTGGAGTCGCGCCAGTACGACGCCATCGTGCGCGACCCGCCTAACGACTCTCCCGTCTTCTTCTCCTCGGCCTCCACTGTGGACTCCAATCAAATTGCTACCGTGGATTATACCGTAAATATTTAAATAACACTAAATTAAAAAAATTAATAACCCCCGACACGAAACCGTTACTTGATCCTTTCAACAACTAGAAAAGAGCTGATAATCTTCAATTGGCTAAAGATATTTTCTAGGATCATAGCTAAGAACACTCTCGATTGTGACACCTTGCAAACAAAAAAAACTAGATCAAAATCGGCGCATCCGTTTAGGAGCTACGATGCCACAGACAGACAGACAGACACACACGTCAAACTTATAACACCCTTCTTTTTCGTCGGGGGTTAAAAATCGAGTTTGGCTACTGAAAATAGACTATCGATGAAATTGGAAAACATCGTACTGGCAGTTAAGTTACATAATTATAAAAAAAAGTATCAAATTAGATAAATCCATACAATCGGGGTTGCCATGATGATTTTTTTTTTCAAATTTGCCGCGTTTTTTCATTGTCTACTTTCATTAGCCAAAGTCTCTAAAATATTATATATTCTTTGTCTTAAAATATTATATTTCACAAAACTTGTTGTGTTTGGTACCTTACCGGTAGCATGGGTTAGTTTAATTTATTCTAATCCCTCTAAATACAAATTGCTAGATATTTGAAAAGTAATGTTGTAACAACTTGTATACTTATTATTGATAACAGTAATTTAATTCAGATTGAAATACGCACAGATTTATTGAATAAATACTTATTTTTCAGGTGCAAGGCCCAGCGGGCGTGCAGAAACAGGTTTACCGCAACGCGGAACCACCGAGCGTGGTAGAGCGCAACGCACGCATCATCAAATGGCTTTGTCAATGCCGCAAGACGCAACTGCCCCCACCATCTTAGACACACCAATGAGTCAGAATAACCTACCTTCTATTGTATTTATTACCGTACATGATAAACACATTTTTTATATAATATTTTGGTCATATAATTTTTCCTGAAGGAGTCTAGTGATTCTATCTAAAGGGTTCTTTATGATGCTTAGAATTATTATTGAAATTATTTTTAACAAAAAAGTTATTTAAATAGATCAAAAAGAAGGGAGACAATTGATTGAAATAACGTAAACAAAATTTGTTATAAACAACGTTCATTGGATGTAAATGTTAAAAGGTCAAAGAGTGCAATCCTGCGGGAAAATGTAAAATAAAATATGGAAAATCTGATCAGATTCAATTTGTAGGTCACGATGAGAGAAATTTTGCTCATTTAAACAGGAACGAATGAGTTCCAGACTAAATTCTATGATAATAATAATAATATTTGACTGCTGTTAAAACTAAGCGATACTAGTTCATTAGTTAGTCATTGATTAGCTTAGACTTAAGCTAATGAAGATTTAGGAATATTCTCAAAGGAAATTCAACAGTAAACTCACTGCCTGTTTCACCTAAAGTTTCACCTTAGTGACACGGCGAGGTATGTAACTAATATATAACATCCTTATTTAAACGTCATGTTTTTAAAATAGGTACCTTCTTATAGACAAAATTAAAAATAATGTCAAATAAATTGTGAACTACTGATGAAAAAGTCGCCTAAAATTTATGATACTAAATAAAATATTTAGATAAATATTTTGGACAAGTTATAGAGTTAAAATCAACGAAAATATTTTGTCTTGACAAACTGTGTACAAGTTATGAGCTTAGAAAAGAAAGTGTTTATTTTCAAACGTTATAAATTGTGACTATCGCAATGGTTTCTACTGTATTGTTGCTGAGTTGAGACGTTCTCATTGACATTTAATTTTTGAAACTTGTATTGAGTATTAAATAAAAGCTACGCATATTCGTAGTGTGCTAAACCAAAAATGATTTGATTGTTTTAAGAGGGTATTTTCTAGTTTGTAAGATTGTTGCATTTATGTTGGATTTTTAGAGTTTATTATTCATCGCCGTGATAAAATTGTTGACAAAGTTATCAACCCGATTTTCAGTTAGGGAAGCCAGTATTAAGCTGATTGATTGAGCAGTAGAAACCATTAGGTAACTGTGTATATAAAAATAATGTTCCTGTTATGGATTTGTCATTGTTCATACTAGTTCTATAAAGAAATAAACTTTTGAAGTAGTCGTTACTAAGAAAAATTGGTACAAGTCTTCTTTGTGACGATTTAAATATTTTAAATTATAGAATAATAAATATTTTCAATTGCGTAACTAAATCAATCTAAATCTTTAGTCGATAATAATTATAAGTGAATATGTTGATGCTAGTTGAAGAGCGTCATTGTGATCTAGAAGCACTAGAGGATCAATTTAGCTGATACATATATGTATGTACATCGTGCCAAATTAATGCATGAAATAAATATACGAGTTAAATTTCAATGAAGCGAAAATGAAATTCTTATAAATTGTAATTCAAAATCACCTAACCATGATACTTTGCCATCTGCAAAAGTAAGGAAATAAACAAAATAAAAACTTTGTGAAATTAAACTGCTCCATATTAGACAATATTTTAATGACCGATCGAAAGAATAGACTTCATATAAAGCATAATAATCAGTACCTGTAGATTAAATGTAACGCAACAACCACAAAGTAACATTACGTAAGTGAATAGCTCTAAGCAGTTCAGAAATCTAGATAGTTGTAGATCTTTCAAAATAGAAATATATAAAATAAATAAGTTAAATAAATAGTTATTCTACATTTTGCTTATAAAACTGCTTAAGTATCCGGATAATTTTTTCTTATTATTATATTTATTTTCATTTTTGGGGATCAACAAATTTTTCTGAACTTTATAATTTTAATGCTTGAGATACTTGTGTAGTTCCAGTTACTAATAGTATCAATCATTTATGCTTCCGCTGTAAAAAAATAATAAAAGACTGTTATTAATTTCTCAAAAATTATTCTATTTCTGTGATATAAGAGAAACATAGTCTAAAAACGCATACATTCTGCTGCACAACTAATTTGGATGTAGCCTTTGGATGTAGCTATGCAACTAAAATTTTCTGGGCTATTTCCTTTTAAATTTTCCTTAATAAAGTTGGATTCCTTTTAAAAAACATATGATATAGTTAGTTGTATCATCTGTTTGGGCTGTTTTGTGATAAAATTTGATGTCTTGTCGTATAGATGTGTCAAAATTTTCATACAACAATTCCCTGACAACGAATAAAATCTCAGTTTAGAATTTACTGAATAGGTTCTATCTACTGAAATTAAAATTTGTTTCGCAGGAATAAATCGCTTGAACGTTTTATTAATTGTTCGTCTCGTCATTCATTATAATCTTCCAGTTAGTTGTGTTATTTAAGCATGTTTGCTTAAATCGTACAAAAAAGTTTACAAACTTTCGTATTCTTTAAAACTTTTTGTGTTATAGTAATCATTTTTGTAGCATACCAGTATTAACAATAAGTTAGACGATTTGGCCGTCGCTTGAGACGTGCGCCCCCGCACGATCAGTTGGAAAGTGTCTAGAAAAAAAATAAGACGGCGCGCGGCGGCGCGGCGGCGACTTAACGCAACTTTGTTATCCTACCGCATTTAAGATTTAACGCTTCCTTCATTTGTGTAAATAAGAATTATGTATACTTATTTACTGTTAGACGTTTTTTGTGACGAAACAATTATAATAATAAAATATTGTGGTCTGATGAATATTTTTTGTTTCATTCAGTCAAAACCCAAGATCATACGTTTGTACCGTAACGTAAGCTTCGTTCGTGCATAATTTATTAACAAAGCTTGCATAACGAGTGGGTTTCGAGTTTAACCTAACGACTACATCCGTAGATAGTAGTCGGGACCAACGGTTTTACGTGCTTTCCGATGCACGGAATCACCTTTCTTTTCAGACAATCAATTGATTCATCCTGCAATGTCCTATCCAAACTAGGGAAAGTCTCACAAAGTGATATTAATTCCTACCTCCGTAACGTCAGTCAAACGAGCTTTTGACCAGCGGCACAGAAGAAAATAATAGTACTCCAGCGGCTCCCACCTCTCTGTTTTGCCAACTCTCGACCACGAAGGTTGTTGAGTCATTAACGTGCATTGATTGTTATTGAGGTACATAATTAACTCCAATATTTTTATTATTTTTCCGATGATCAACTGTGGTATTGTCTCCGACTCCCATTCATTATTCCCATTTTTTTATATACATATTTGCTTGATCATATTTGTTTTGTACATCTAAAACTAAAATGTTTAACCGGTTCGTAATAATCGGTTAAATGCCCTGTCTCATCACTTCACTGCCCCCGCCCCACAGCTCTGCCACAGGCCACAGCACAGACAGTGCCTTATTTCACTGGCGACAAAGACAAAGTCGTGTAAAAACGAAAAGAGACGCAGTTATGCGCAAGAGTGAGCGCGGTGTATTTGTATCTCATTCTAACGCATAACTGCGTCCCTTTTCGTTTTGCACGACTTCGTCTTTGTCGCCAGTGAAATAAGGCGCTAAGGAAAAAAAAAAAAAAAAAAAAAAAAAAAAAAAACAAGAATTTTTTGCTACCGATTTAGTGGCGCTGGCGATTAGTGCCACTAAAGGCCAGCAATCACACACACACAAAGACAAGACGAGAAGCCAAGCCAAATAAAAAAAGAAAATATTTTTTTGACAGACCACGATGTACAGTAGCCATCACATGCGGCTGGAAATGTCGCTAGAGAACACTAGAGAGAGCCCGTATTCCGTAGCGTTAGGGGTGAATTTCCAACCGCATGTGTTGGGTGAGCTGTTGGCTTCTGTACATTGACGTTGCATTGACATTTGACGTACGCTTTGTTGTATTGTAGCATCTTCAGAAATTGGTTAATTTTACACCGTAGGCCGTGGTTAATGATTAAAACACTAAAAATATAAATACAATTCGTCTCAAACAAACAAAAATTATATAAAATTAAAACACAAGCTGATAAAGGTACGTTTACAATTGCGACCCAACTTAAGTAGGTACCTAGGGTGTTTACGTAAACCATGCATGATGGTATACTATTTATCATTGCATCATAATTTTGTTATTTGCGATCTACTTTCACGTATAATTATACTTGAATCTTTATAGAATTCTATTTTATTCTTAGCCGCCTAGCCCATAGTGCAATCAGAAGAAAATCGGAATTTCGATCGACGACTTGACTTCGAAGATCACTAGCGATATTTGATGTTGTTGGAAGATTGGCAAGACATGCCGCCCAAGCGCGCCAAACGCGGCCTGAGCGACGCTGACGACGAGGACGAGGAGTACAGAAAGCGAAGGGACAGAAATAATGAGGTAAAATACTTTGATACTTAGAAATGTAAAGATCCTGAAGTTGGCTCTCTGACCAAGATATCCAACTTTGATATGCCAGCTTCATAAAATTATCAAAATCAGGGTCATATTGCATGGTAGCAGTATGTCATGCAAAAAAGACTTAAATTTTATGTTTTCTTTTAACAAGTACTGTGTAAAATGTATTTGTTCATCAAGATGCAAGTGAAAAAAAAGTATGAAATGTCCTGGGTGAAAGCTCCAAGATCCGGGGAACTTACGCTTTCGGTCCTGGGGGACAGGTTTTAGAAATGGCAGCCCTATCTATGACCAGCTCAAATACAATAAGAAATCACTTCTTGTCTAGGTATATAAGGAAATGATATACAATACAACAAGAAATTGTATAGGTTAGATAGTAATTCATAAGTACTTTTGGCTTGTTACTTTAAAAGAATATCTCATGGACCGTAATTTTGAATTTCTTAATTTACTTTATATTCTATCCTCAAGAATGAAAATTATTATTTTTTGTACATTTTACCAAATTACTGATTTTCATAGAGAAAACAAGTTTTTGTCTTTTTACACTAAGGCAAGAATTATGATTGCTAATACTTTTTAATCTATTATTGATATGAAACTACTGCTTTTCATTGAAAATTACACAACACTTACAGTTTGAAATTACACAATAATTTGCAGTTAGGTATAGCTAAATATTGTGCAATACTATTCTGCAGTCAAGAGAATACTTCATATTCATTCACATCATATTCAGTAGCCTTTTTGCGAGGTGGTATAGTAGAGAAGCCTACAGATATGGTAAATTGAATTAAGTATATATTATAATATATATTTTAATTAAAATATACAGCGAAAGAATTTTTGAAATCAGTTTAGACTTTAGTATGTTTGGAGCCTATTTGATGCAAACAAACAAAAAGTATAGATATGACATTTGGGTGGTTCTTGGTATTGTGCAGAGCGAGAAATAATTTAACATACAAACTTTCATACTTTTAAATTAATTGTTTCCTATTTTTCCATTTTCCAGGCAGTAAAGAAGAGTCGCTTCAAGTCGAAGCAGCGTACACAAGAGACATGCACCAGAGTCAACAAATTAAAGGCGGAGAACCAAGTTTTAGAGGAGAAGGTAAAGACGTTGACAAAAGAACTACAGTTCCTCAAAGAATTGTTCTTAGCACATGCGTCTAACACAGAGAACTCTAAATTCAATGGCGTTGATTTGGACAAATTGCTAGAAGACGTGCCGGATGAGAAAGACAGCAAGAAGTAGTTGATGTGATAGTACTTGTAGTTTTAAGTGAAATGTGTGTGTGTTCCCAAATATTTAATTATTATTGACTTCATCATCTCCGCTGGATGTCCACTGGAAAACTTGATAGTCCTTTTGCACTTAGTGGGGTAAACCAAAGTTTTACCAGCCACTTCCAGTAACTGGCCACTTTGTAGTTTGTAATGCTCCAAAATAAGATTATAACACTATAATAATATTATATTACTACCTTCTAAGTTGACAGCTCATCTAAAATTATTAGCCTTGATACTGGTTTAATCCATCATATGCAGTTGTTTCTGTTGAATTCTGTACACGATATTGAAATGTTTTTTAGTAAAGATATGAAAAATTACAGTGTATGCGTTAATTAGAATTAGTGATATGATGTTGAAAAAGAGTATTTAGTGTTTAGCACAAAATCAGTTTAATGGTTTTGTACATTTTAGTACAAGTTTTAGTAAGTCAGAAAATTGTTATCAATGTTTTGTTCAATGTACATTTTAAATATTTAAACTTAAATTTCCTGAAATCATTTTTTTACACTATGAAACAGAAATTTCGTTATGTTTCAGTAAGAAGAAGCAATGTTGTATGAATGTTGTACATCACTTTAGCCAGTAAAAGTGAGCACCATTGTTTTTCTTAAAGGAATATTATTGTGTTTTCATAAAGTTTAATTATTTTCAGAAACGGTTATGATCATGTAATGAGAAGTGTTGTTCAATTTTTTATTTCAATTACACAAAAAGAATTATTTGACATTATTTGTACTGTTTTGAATTTTATTATTTTTCAATAAAACGAAATCCTTCATAAAATATTTTTATTATAAAAATAGCGTCTTATCATAGATTTTACAAAATTAAAAATAATTTCAATTAAATGAGCAATGTACATGTACATAATATAATTTAAAAATAAATCCTTTTAATTACATCTCTCCTCTTTTATTTCGCACTATTATTATTATTGCTCTGGTATGCGGGCAATAATTAAAATGTTTAATAATTATTAATACTAAAACCTAAACAACAATACTTTTTTTAATTAGGTATGTATTTTACAGAAACGAAATAAATTTTACCGCGAGTAGTTCGAGAAGCTGTCAAACGCAACACAATGTCAGAACTACTATGTCACTATGTCGCGTTTGACAGCTTCGCATTACTTGTGAGCCTACTGTAAAAGCCTTTAGTGTTCTTAAGAATAGGGCTAATGCACATTACATAAGCTCAACTCATATAGTATGCAAAGAGAAAAATAACTTTAATACTTTAAATGTAAGGTTTATGTCATGTTTTTCAAGAGTGATTTTACACATATCAGTGGAAGTGGACGACTAGCGTCTAGTCGAGTGAGTTGGTGAAATGTGCGATGACCATTAGCCGTTTTGCGAATAGGTCTAAAGTCGTTAAAACCACATGGCTTCACGTTTATGAATAACCAGCTGTCTGCCCACGGCTACGACCGCGTTGGTTTTATTTCCATGATAAAAAGTCTAAGATGTTGACCGGGGATATAAGGTACCACCAAGCAAAATTACATTTAAATCGGTCCAAGAGATTAGCGTGTACAAACAGACAGACAGACGGACATATATTTTTTTCAAAACTTGTATTTTTGTGTTCAGCTACACTCTCATCTTTATCACCTATAATCAGTTTTTGAAATACAAATCAATGTACGGACACGCCGATTCTTCAGTTTTATTATACTCGTAGTATTGACAAGGTTTATGAATCAAAGTTTGGGTTTTATAGTATAGGAAATATTTAAAGCCTTACCATAAATATACAAAAAAAACCTGCTCTGGGGCGCCACAAGTTTTTATATTTCTCGCAACAATCGCCATTAAATTAGTTCCATTGAAATTCCGCAATCTTGGCGATGTATTTTATTTTTCTGGTTGGGCTATAAACCTTTACAAGGCAGTGGCCACTATATTGCCACCCTTATTTTAACATTATACCGCCAACATAAAGTCGAAAACGAATGCATTTTGTAAACTTGTTTTGCCTTATATATGGGTTAAATCATGAATCCTTAGAGAATAAATATACATAGATCATCGCATCGCTCCGCTGCCTTTATGTCAAGCTCAAGCAGATGTTGTATGGGCGGTGAAATCAATAACATTTTTCTTTTTGGATTTGTTCCTCGAGTCATGTTTGCAACTTATCACTGCACATTTCAAAAATTCGATTAAATTACTTATTTTCATCGGTAAAAACAATCAGCTCCGATAACCATTTGATACTAAACGAACGCACTTAAGATATTCGGACTGTTCATATCCGTGCTTACGGTTCTTACTCGAATAGGCGTACTCTATCCCTCCCAGAATGTTTTCTATTATACTCTAAAGCCCGACCAAAGAAATAAGAAACCTCGCCATATTGCGGAATTTCAATGGAACTAATTTTATAAGGGAAATTGTTGCCATAGTCTTAAAAATATACACGTGGCGCCCCCAGAGCAGGTTTCTTATTTCTTTGGTCAGGCTTTAAGAATGAATCCTATACATAATTTATTTCCAGACATTGATGACTCCGTCGGCAGAAGAGCTGACCAGATAGCATTTGTTAGCTTCAGCCATAGTAATGTCCGTGATAGGAGCCGTGTGGCTAAAGGAGCGGTTCTCCACAACGCGGTAGATGTTGTCGTCGAGTATCTGGTAGGGCTCCGTGGGGTTTAGCTTGCAGCACTCCTGGATTACTGTCGTCCCGTCGATTATGCGACTCCTGGTTGTGAAAAAAAAGATAGATTACAAGTCTCAAATATTAGTACGATACGATAAGTTTAGAATATAACTAGACTCGGTAATTTTATTATGTAAGTAGCGACAGGCTCGAGAAGCTGTCAAACGCGACATATTGACAGAACTGCTATGGCTCTAATGTCACTATGTCGCGTTTGACAGCTTCTCGAGCCTGTCGCTACTTACATAGTAGGCCTACTGTATGGTGCATACCTGGTATCTTGTAACTGTATTTTGTGTGCCTGCAAGGTGCATGCCTGTATCTTGTACCTCTATCACAGAATACCAAATAGTAGTCCCTACAGAAGCTGCACTAGGCGACATAATTCACATAAATTGCAACCCTAGCCCCGTTATAATAAAGTGCAATTCAGATCGCACGGCGCTAGGCGAAAAGAAGTAGTTGCTGCATCTCTCTCTCTCTTGTATTGCGCCACTCTACGTCACACGTTTAGACAATGGGGAATTGGTCCTGGGTCGGCCCGAGACCGCTCGGCCGGGCGGTAGGTAGTTATAGCGCGCAAGTACATAGAGTGACGGAGGCCTGGTACCATCTGGCACCTGTATGCTGCGTACCTGTATCTGACGGCGGCGGGTGCGTGTTTGAGCTGGTCGTTGGGCGCGTGCACCAGTATGTAGCTGTCAGTGGGGTGTTCCAGGTCCCAGTATCGGATGCGCTGGTCCGACCCGCCCGTGATGATGCAGCGTTGGCCCTCGCGTGGGCAGCAGTACGCCGCGCTTATGTAATGGGACGCCTGGGATACATAATATTATAATATTATTATACATAATAATATTATTTTAATTTTTTATAAATTTTTTAGGTTAAGGTATTTATGATATGGGCCTCGTTGCCTGCAATAAGTAAATTATTATTATCATAATAATAATGATACGTTACTATTATGACGACCTCGTAGCCTAGTTTGAACTAACCTTGTCTTAGGTTTTTCGTAGTTAAGAAAGAACTAAGCTAACTAAAGCTTAAAAAAAGAATTGGTTTTCACAACAGTCTAATTGGGCTCATAAAGGTAGGCAGAAACTAAGCAGTTAAAAAAAAAGTCTGAAGGTTATTAGCAAACAAAATGTTCACCAAATCTCACCTAAATACTTTAGGCATCAACGTAAACGATTCTTAAGTTTAGTCACAGAATATATAATAAGTAGTACTAGGTACAGAAGGCGCACTCTCTGATAGCAAACGTGTGAATTCAATTCTAGCTACCACGCCACTAACATTCAAATTACATTGAACGCGTCGAACGTGACCTGGCTATAATAGCCTACCGTTGAGAGTCGGTATTACCACAGACTAAATAATAGCGTCATCACAAGCGCGCGCGTTTTTCCTACTAAATGGCCGCGTAATGGGGACCGCCCGGCGTAGGCACATTCTGGAGCGAGGGCGCGGAGTGCGCCGGGCCTGGTTTAGTGCAAACGAGTGTACGACTTGCATGTATTTATTACGTGTGTATAGTGTTGAATAGTGTTTAACTCACAGTGCTCGTGTAGTGCAGTGCAGCGGCTGCGGCGAGTTGGTGCTGGTCCAGAGCGCGTGCGTGCGCTGCGTGGACTCCAGGCTCCACGCGCCCACGTCGCGGTCGCCCACGCACCACACCGCCCACGTGTGTATAGTGACTCACAGTGAGAGTGTAGTGCAGCGGCTGCGGCGAGTTGGTGCTGGTCCAGAGCGCGTGCGTGCGCTGCGTGGACTCCAGGCTCCACGCGCCCACGTCGCGGTCGCCCACGCACCACACCGCCCACGTGTCGCGCCCGAACCCCACGATACGCCGGACGCGCTCGCCTACAATACACATTAAATACAATAAAGTCCGACCAGAGAAATAAAAAACCCTCTCCATCTTAGAGAATAAATATACATAGAGCACGCGCATCGCTCCGCTGCCTTTATCTCAAGCGTAAGCAAATTTTGGCAGATTTTGTATGGGCGGTCAGTGAAATCAATAACATTTTTCTTTTTTGATTTGTTCCTCGAGTCATGTTTGCAACTTATCACTGCACATTTCAAAATGTTCTCCTATTAATTTATTATTTTCACCGGGAAAAATAATCAGCTCCGATAACCATTTGATACTAAACGAACGCGCTGAAGATATTCGGACTGTTCATATCCGTGCTTACGGTTCATACTCGATTAGGCGTACAACTATCCCTTCCAGAATTTTTTCTATTTAAACTCTAAGCTCTCCATATTGCGGAATTTCAATGGAACTAATTTTATAAGGCACCTATTTCACTGGCGACAGAAGACAAAAGAGGAAAGGGACGCAGTTATGCGTTAGAATGAGATACAAATACACCGCGCTCACTCTTGTGCATAACTGCGTTCTTTTCATCTTTTGTCTTCTGTCGCCAGTGAAATACCTGCCTAGGGAAATATTTGCCATAATCGTAAAAATACACGTGGCGCCCCCAGAGCAGGTTTTTCATTTCTTTGGTCAGGCTTTATATAACTTGTTCATTAAATAACGCATTTTTTTTTACTTTCCACACAAATTGATCAGCTGGCCAAGGCAACTTGTATGAAAAGTAAAAAAAAAATGCGATTTCAGAAAACCTGCAGAACAAAACTTGTTCAGTTTCATGTTCTGAGTTATGACCCGAGAGGTTTTGCGTTGTATAGGCAATATGCATGGAAAAAATATAACTAAATATCTGAAATAATTTTACAAAAATATCCTAAATTATATTATATATATTACTGGAATAAATAAATAAAATAAGCTTATTTTTCTGTTACTCTTTTTTTTTAAGTACACTGTGATCTTTGAGGAAAAGGATTTCATAGTCTTCCTTTCTTTTAATGTACCAAGTTTGTTATAGAAACTTCAACTTTATAATTTGACCCTACCGATCGATGTTTTAAAAGTACAGGGTGTAATTCTTACAGATTTTAGTGGGTTCCATTCCTCAGTCACAGGCTCGAGAAGCTGTCAAACGAGCCATAGCAGTTCTGTCAATATGTCGCGTTTGACAGCTTCTCGAACCTATCGCTACTTACATAGTAGGCCTACTGGTGTGACAAGCGAATGTTACGAAAATCCTTGAATACAATTTTCTTTCTTTTTAAATGTTTTCTTTCAATACAACTTTCTATCTACATTATTGAGAGTACTTTCCTTAACTTCCTAGTTCCCTTCCCTTTAGGTGGGTGGCCACTTCACTCACCTCTATAATTTATAGTAATCGTTGGTTGTTATTTAAATTTGTTTGTTGCTCAAACAACAAACTTCAAAAATTATCGATCAAAAATCAGCTGACCGAAAGTGGAAATGGTGGAATTTTAAAGATTTACCACGCCATCAAACCAAAGATACACAAAGCTACCGAGTTTTATAAACTAACAGCGACATCTGTTATCAGTTTTGCGTAACTGACCGTACCATGGGCACAGCACAGAAGAAAATAATAGTACTAACCCGTACAGAAAGTACACTCACCCCCCCATGCTAAAATGAGTTCCCGCCCGATATAGCGCCCCACGCCCCGCAGGCGCCGCGGGACTCTACCAGAGGTGTTCGGGGGTGTTTTACATAGCGCCTAATTAACTTGTAGTTGATATACAGTTGTTATTCAAAAAGAAGTAGCTTGTCAAAACGCGTTTTCTGTATGGAGTGACCGACCAGTGGTCACAGGCTGGAGTACCCCGGATGCCTATGCGTACCTACGCCGTAACAACGTCGTTATCACGCGCGTAGTTACGAGCTCATGATTCCTGAGGATCTATTCTTGAAACTGTTTTCTAGTAATTGAAATGATCTTCTTATCGTGTCAATGACAAATTGTTTAGATAAGTTTGGCCCAGAACCTAGCTACTTCGAATGCATTATCTGTGGCATTTATCAGGTCCTGCTGCGAGCAGGTGGCAGGGCAAGCAGGGCAGGACACTAGGCGGGCCATAGGCTGCACCGTCCCACACACACATTCAAAATTTGGGTTCTCCGAAAATTCCCACCTGAACATATTTTCCTTACTGCGGCCAACCTGAGTCCGAAGTCTATTTAAAGACTTCCATGTCCAGCCGGAAGGCACTCAGAGATCGGAACATATGGATCTGGCAGTGGTGTTCGAGCACGCCACAAGTTGCGTCTCGCTTGAGAGGGCATTGAAAGGATCAAATAACGGTTTCGTGTCTGGGGTTTTTGTTTTTTTGGAATATAATTATCTGTTAACCAAAAAATCGAATCTCACAACAAATATATTATTCGTGCACTAAAAATACTAATCTTGCACCAAATATCCTAGGGCGTGAAACGAAGCGGGGGCACGGGGGGCGCAGCCCCTAATAAGGGGGGCTCGGGGGGCGCAGCCCTTCGCTAAAAAAAAAACAAATCTACCCAGCAGCGGCAGCGGCCGGCGACCGCCGAGTTTTGAATTTTTCAAAGTTGAAGAAGTCTCAAGTTTGCATGTTTTGGTGCACAATTAGTATTTTAGGTGGAACAAGAGTATAATTTGGTGAAGATATTTAGGTGGAACAAGAGAATAATTTGAGGTACGGTGAAATACTATCCTTTTTTTTTAAATTGAGTGTTATTTTTGTGTGTGCTACTGACCGTTGGGGTGTTTGATGGAGGTGATGGGCAGCTGGAAGCGCAGGTCCCAGACGTGGGCAGCGCCCCCGCTGGTGCCCACGGCCACGTAGCCGCAGCTGTTCGCGTATATGCAGGTGTACACGCCTTGCTTCAGGTCGCCTTGCAGCTTCCACGCGTTACCTGCACCAATTGAGGCTAAGTAAGTGGCGTGTGGCCTTTGTACAGCCACAAAATAAAAAGTTTCCAAAAAGTCTACTCCCGCCGTCCTTGAAATTAACTACCTAAATTTGGTTGACTCCTTGAAAAACGTGTATCGTCATGTTTGTGTTGTGTTTAAACAGCCCACTACAACAGTAATAAGAACACTTATCCATTTTTTTTAGCGCATCGAACATCAATACTTTGTTAATAATCGCGAGAGCGACGACTGCACGTGGTCCGAGCTTGTATAGAGCGTGGTCCGAGCGGTCTGTAAACGCAATGATCAATGTGTGCGTAAAAATATGGCGCTAAGTTCCGAGTGGGCCATCTGTCTAGGCGCGCCGCGCGCCGCCGCTACAGCAGTGCACGTCTTTCGGCTGAGATGATTTTTTAAATTATTTTTCTGTGTTTTTGTTTTACTTTTTTTTACTTATTCCTGTTTGTTGTTTTTTTTTGTTTATGTTAATTTTGTCTTGTGTGTGTCTTTATATGCCAAATAAATAATTGTCTATTGTCTATGATGATGAAGTGGCGTGGATGTGATCAACTTTCACTAAGAAATTCTAACAGCCTCTGTGGTCGAGTGTTATACCGAGCAGGCTCATCTAAGCGCTGTTACATGGAGCAGGCTCATCTAAGCGCTGTTACATGGAGCAGGCTCATCTAAGCGCTGTTATATGGAGCAGGCTCATCTAAGCGCTGTTATCCATATAACAGATGCTCCATAGCAGGCTCATCTAAGCGCTGTTATACCGACCGGACTCATCTAAGCGCTGTTATACCGACTAGACTCATCTAAGCGCTGTTTGTTATACCGACCAGACTCATCTAAGGGCTGTTATACCGACAAGGCTCATCGAAGCGCTGTTATACCGACTAGACCCATCTAAGCGCTGTTTGTTATACCGACAAGGCTCATCTAAGCGCTGTTATACCGACCAGACTCATCTAAGCGCTGTTATACCGACCAGACTCATGTAAGCGCTGTTATACCGACAAGGCTCATCTTAGCGTTGTTATACCGACCAGATTCATCTAAGCGCTGTTATACCGACAAGGCTCATCTAAGCGCTGTAATACCGAGCAGGCTCATGTAAGCGCTGTGATACCGACCGGGCGCGCGCAGGTCCCAGCCGACTATGGCCGCGGCGCCGGTGCAGTATGAGATGACGCCGCCGTGCACGCCCCCCGCGCTCGCCACCATGCCGCACCCCCCCGCGCCCGCGCCGTCCAGCTGACGCATCTGCGACAGCGTCATGCGGCTTGAACCGCTGTCTGGCCTAAGGAGAACAGATATATACAGGGTTTTATTGAAAAGAAATGCGCAAATTTTGCAAAAAAAAAGCATAATTGTCGCCCTTGGTCGTTGAAGGGGATCTTTTTTAACCCCCGACAAAAAAGAGGGGTGTTATAATTTTTATGTCTGTCTGTGGCATCGTAGCAAATATTTACAAATCACTTTTCGACGTCGAGGCGAGTTCACGATTTGGCTGTCTTCTGTGGAGAAGAACTCGCCGGAAGAAACTCGTATACCTACAGAATCGACGGCCTCGTAGCCTAGTTGGTAGTACGTCTGCCTACGAAGCACAAAGTCGCGGGTTTGAATCCCGCCCAGGGCAAACATTCGTGTGATGAGCACTTGGATTTGCCTTGTGTCTGGTTGTTGTATATTTATATATGTATGTATATCAGCTGTCTGACACCCATAGTACAGGCTGTGCCTAGTTTGGGGTCAGATGGCCGTGTGTGAGATGTCCCACATATTATTATTATTAATCATGTTATTGAATGCAGAGGCGATGCGACGCTTACCTGAGCACGAATAACGAGTCGTTGGTCGCGGCGACAAGCGACTGGCCTCCCTCGCACGCGGCGATCGACACCACGGGACCCGCGTTCCTGTTGTACATTGACTTAGATCTGGAAACAGAAACATACAAGTTACCGCTCATCGTTAACACTCCTAACAAGTAGATGTTTTTATGTGTGTTTATTGCTGATGTATGTGCGTGTTTACTTGTTGTAAGAGTATGTCTGTGTTAACTTGTTAATGATGTGTTTAAAGCCTGACCAAAGAAATAAGAAACCTGCTCTGGGGGCGCCACGTGTATATCTTAACTATGGCAACGAGTTCGTCCGAACACGACCCGAACATGTTGATACATATATGTGTGTGTGTGTGTGTGTGTGTGTGTGTGTGTGTGTTTACTTGTTGATGTAGGAGTGTCCCTGCAGCCGGCTCACGTCCCACAGCCGCACGCTGCCGTCGTCCGAACACGACCCGAACATGTTGATATATATATATGTGTGTGTGTGTGTGTGTGTGTGTTTACTTGTTGATGTAGGAGTGTCCCTGCAGCCGGCTCACGTCCCACAGCCGCACGCTGCCGTCGTCCGAACACGACCCGAACATGTTGATATATATATGTGTGTGTGTGTGTGTGTGTGTGTGTGTGTGTGTGTGTGTGTTTACTTGTTGATGTAGGAGTGTCCCTGCAGCCGGCTCACGTCCCACAGCCGCACGCTGCCGTCGTCCGAACACGACCCGAACATGTTGATATATATATATGTGTGTGTGTGTGTGTGTGTGTGTTTACTTGTTGATGTAGGAGTGTCCCTGCAGCCGGCTCACGTCCCACAGCCGCACGCTGCCGTCGTCCGAACACGACCCGAACATGTTGATATATATATGTGTGTGTGTGTGTGTGTGTGTGTGTGTGTGTGTGTTTACTTGTTGATGTAGGAGTGTCCCTGCAGCCGGCTCACGTCCCACAGCCGCACGCTGCCGTCGTCCGAACACGACCCGAACATGTTGATATATATATGTGTGTGTGTGTGTCTGTGTGTGTGTGTGTTTACTTGTTGATGTAGGAGTGTCCTTGCAGCCGGCTCACGTCCCACAGCCGCACGCTGCCGTCGTCCGAACACGACCCGAACATGTTGATATATATATGTGTGTGTGTGTGTGTGTGTGTGTGTTTACTTGTTGATGTAGGAGTGTCCCTGCAGCCGGCTCACGTCCCACAGCCGCACGCTGCCGTCGTCCGAACACGACCCGAACATGTTGATATATATATGTGTGTGTGTGTGTGTCTGTGTGTGTGTGTGTTTACTTGTTGATGTAGGAGTGTCCTTGCAGCCGGCTCACGTCCCACAGCCGCACGCTGCCGTCGTCCGAACACGACCCGAACATGTTAATATATATATGTGTGTGTGTGTGTGTGTGTGTGTGTTTACTTGTTGATGTAGGAGTGTCCCTGCAGCCGGCTCACGTCCCACAGCCGCACGCTGCCGTCGTCCGAACACGACCCGAACATGTTGATATATATATGTGTGTGTGTGTGTGTGTGTGTGTTTACTTGTTGATGTAGGAGTGTCCCTGCAGCCGGCTCACGTCCCACAGCCGCACGCTGCCGTCGTCCGAACACGACCCGAACATGTTGATATATATATGTGTGTGTGTGTGTGTGTGTGTGTTTACTTGTTGATGTAGGAGTGTCCCTGCAGCCGGCTCACGTCCCACAGCCGCACGCTGCCGTCGTCCGAACACGACCCGAACATGTTGATATATATATGTGTGTGTGTGTGTGTGTGTGTTTACTTGTTGATGTAGGAGTGTCCCTGCAGCCGGCTCACGTCCCACAGCCGCACGCTGCCGTCGTCCGAACAAGACCCGAACATGTTGATATATATATGTGTGTGTGTGTGTGTGTGTGTTTACTTGTTGATGTAGGAGTGTCCCTGCAGCCGGCTCACGTCTCACAGCCGCACGCTGCCGTCGTCCGAACACGACCCGAACATGTTGATATATATATGTGTGTGTGTGTGTGTGTGTGTTTACTTGTTGATGTAGGAGTGTCCCTGCAGCCGGCTCACGTCCCACAGCCGCACGCTGCCGTCGTCCGAACACGACCCGAACATGTTGATATATATGTGTGTGTGTGTGTGTGTGTGTGTGTGTGTGTGTGTGTGTGTGTGTGTGTGTGTGTTTACTTGTTGATGTAGGAGTGTCCCTGCAGCCGGCTCACGTCCCACAGCCGCACGCTGCCGTCGTCCGAACACGACCCGAACATGTTGATATATATATGTGTGTGTGTGTGTGTGTGTGTTTACTTGTTGATGTAGGAGTGTCCCTGCAGCCGGCTCACGTCCCACAGCCGCACGCTGCCGTCGTCCGAACAAGACCCGAACATGTTGATATATATATGTGTGTGTGTGTGTGTGTGTGTTTACTTGTTGATGTAGGAGTGTCCCTGCAGCCGGCTCACGTCTCACAGCCGCACGCTGCCGTCGTCCGAACACGACCCGAACATGTTGATATATATATGTGTGTGTGTGTGTGTGTGTGTTTACTTGTTGATGTAGGAGTGTCCCTGCAGCCGGCTCACGTCCCACAGCCGCACGCTGCCGTCGTCCGAACACGACCCGAACATGTTGATATATATGTGTGTGTGTGTGTGTGTGTGTGTGTGTGTGTGTGTGTGTGTGTGTGTGTGTGTGTGTGTTTACTTGTTGATGTAGGAGTGTCCCTGCAGCCGGCTCACGTCCCACAGCCGCACGCTGCCGTCGTCCGAACACGACCCGAACATGTTTCTGTGCGACGGCAAAGTCACCATTTGGTTCACGCGAGACCTGATGAAATGAAATGAAAAAATTCTTTATTGCACACAGAAACCCAAGTGCAGACACTTACACAAATAATACAGAAAATATGCAATTGGCGGCCTTATTGCTTAGGTAGCAATTTCTTCCAGGCAACCACTAAGATGGAAACTGTAAACAATAATAGAACTGATGCGGGTCGGTGCGCCTAATCCAAACTTAATCCTATTACCTAGTACAATCTTAAAACTATGACCTGATGGGGAATTACGCAAGTTATTATTATTATTGAGGCCAAGGTTATAGAAGGATGGTTTGAAGGAAGGAGAGGAAGGGAAAGATCTAGAAGTTACTTTGAACAAGTTGTGGCAGCGCCACTGATCGGTCACTCTATACAGCAAACGCGTTTTGACAACCTACTTCTTTTTGAATAACAACTACAAGTCAAACATTGACACCCTATGTGAAGCACCCCAGAACTACCCAGTAGAGTCCCGCGGCGCCTGCGGTGTGTGGGGGGCTATGGACGGGGAACTTATTTTGGCGCGGGGGGGTGAGTGTCCTTTCTGTACGGGTTAGTACTATTATTTTCTTCTTTGGCGGCGCGCCACATACTACGTCATTAGAAGAGCGACCAATTAGAAGCCGAGGCCTGAAACGCGCTATCAGAGTTTCCGCAAGACATTGAACAAATACAAGTTCCAACGAAGTACAGTTGGACCGCGGTCCCCGGGCTCACCACCATGGCCCAAGGAACATCTTCCCTTCGCCTCCACAAAGTAAAGGAAAAAGTATATTTGGTGCCGTACCAGGATGTCATGGGGTTAGCGGAGCATAGAGATGGATGGCATTTACTGCACCAACAAGAGCGCAGCTCTTAAATTTAGACAGATCGGTAAGGGGTAAATATTTTGTTATTGTGTGCATGCTATAGGGGCAGGTACAGTAGGCAGCACTGCGACTGGACATGTTGACCTTGAGAGCGCCGTTATTAGGAGTAGAAGCACAGAAGACTAAGAACAGCAGTTATCTCCATACCAACTGTCCGCATCGGTTTGAATGTGAGCGCGCCGTGTAGGCACGCGCCGTCACGCACACACCTGCATTTAGCCCATACTGCCGCCCCCTTATTGTATGCTAGTGTGTGCGTGACAGCGCGTGCCTACACGGTGCCTAAACGCACACATTCAAACCGACAGCGGCACGTTTGAAGATAACCTACTGGTTTTACTGTGGTAGAAGCGAGTTTCGTAGTGCACGTACCCAGCCACATGTGCTGCTTACTGTACATAAACGCGAATCAAACACTGGTTACTGACTTGTGTTCATGTAGGTACGCCAACAGCTGGTTTCCGGGGCGCCACGAGGGCGGAGGTAGCGTGTCCTCACTCACCTCGCCGGCTGAAGTGTCGTGACTCCTGAAAACAAACATTGCAACCCATAAGTAAAGGCATGGTCTAAGAAAACAAGGTCTAACCATTAGACCACGTGACTGACACGAGCCTACGTCATTTTGCCTATTCATCCTTCTCGAATGCGTGTAATAGACAAGGATGAACAGCGCAAAATGAAGTAGGCTTTTGTCAGTCACGTGGTCTAACGGTTAGACCTTGTTTTCTTAGACCATGAGTAAAGGTATATATATGTTAAATATTGAAGTGAAAAATAAAGATATTGGCATGGACCAATATACTCGAGAGGACTGTCAATGGCCTAGAAAAAAATTAGCTTCGAAAAAGTTCAAATCCCGCATTAAAACTAGATGGCGCCTAGCTCCTCGCCCGAGATTATACTAAAAATACATTAGTAAAATGGCTATAATTGTTTTTTTTATATAAATACGAACTAAAAGAATTTTTTTATCAGGTCGAGAGATACTATATAATTTTTAAATTCAGATAATTTAACAATGATTGAAATGAAAACCTTACCGGAGAGATCTTTGAAATTTTTGCTGCATTCGCGCAGTCAAATTACGTAGCTCCACTCTGCAAGGAGCCATACTATCTGTAAAGAAACAAAACATAGTCAGATATCAGTAATTTTAATAACAGATTCTGTCAAAAGGAATGCTTGATGAAGTGACTAACAACAGTAACAACTTTTTTTGACCTTTTGAATTATGTAAAGATCCTTAGTTTGGGTAAAATATATTCTAATGTAATTCAGGCCAATTCAAAATAATGTCGGTTATTATCAATTAGGGCAACCATAAGAAATTGCGTGTTTAAAAAAAAAACACATCAAGCTTGACCGAACTAGGGAAACATTAATCTGCGGATAAAAAACCAGTTTTTTACGGTGTATAGTTCGTCACATTCAGTTTGTGAATAACTGTAATGTTTTATCATATATTACTGTATTTTGATTTGAATTAGAATCCTAAGCACTTCATGTCATTCATTACTTAATGACTTCATGTACACTAGAAGTCAACACATGTCCCTTTGATTATACTTTTACCATGCTGAGTACACATGTTTGGGACACAATAAAACCAGTAATTAATCTTCATACAAACTTGCCGCTGTCGGTTTGAATGTGTGCGTCTGCGCCGCGCGCCGTGTAGGCACGCGCTGTCACGCACACACTAGCACAAAATAATGGGGGAATAAGGGGGCGGCAGTATGGGCTAAATGCAAGCGTGTGCGTGACGGCGCGTGCCTACATGGCGCTCACATTCAAATCGATGCGGCCAGTTGATATGGAGATAACTTACTGTGGTTGGGATCTAGTTTATCACTTAGTTCTTTTGGAAAAAAGTATTTTTAATCCCAGTCTGTTTTATGTACCTGAATAAATAAATAAAAAACAGTGGTTTTGCAACGGGGGCAGAGCATGGTTGACCTCGGAATCCACACGTTGCGCGTCGTTCGTTAACAGCTCATATATGTCCCCACCGAGGGGCTCGAGCCTACCCTGATATCAAGGTGAACAGGCCTTAGTCGACCACGCTGGCCCAGTGCGGGTTGGTCAACTTCACACACAAACTTTGAATTTCTTCGCAAGTAGCTTGCGCATGTTGAGGCACTTGCGCGAATTATATGCATCGTAAAAATGTCGCTCAAAAACATGTGCGGGTGTGTAGCGACTCGAGCACGCCAAAGCGAGCCACCCGCGCGACTAAACCGCGTGCGCTGGTCTCTCGCGCTTGTTACTTGAGCAGGTTCAGACGCGAATAGCGTGCATTGCTCATGACCACGAGCAAATAACTTGTGCGTACTGCTTGCGCAAATAGCCAGTGTCTTTACTTGCTCCAGTTATTTACACTATTATTTATTTATTTATTTTATTTATTTATTTATTACAATGCACAGAAACAGAAACATCCTTAATACTATGCAAGGAACAAGAAACATACAAAAGAAAAATACTTATAAAAGAAAAATAATAATTATTATAACAATAGGGACTCGCTAATGAGATCAATTATTGAACAGTAACTTACACGCTAATGAGATCAATCATGTTAACAGTAAAATACAACTAGTTAACAATGAGATATATAATATGCAAATACAAGCGAGTAACTTGAACAAGTAGCTCGCGCATATTACTTACGCGTGTAGCTCGCATCTTTACCCGCTCCAGCTACTTGCACCGTGTAGAAGCATCCTTTCCTCGCGATGTTTTCTTTCACCGTAAGAGCGTCGAATAAACGTACATATGAATTCGAAAATCTAAAACACATTGGTACGTGCCGAGGTTTGAACCCGCCATGGAGTACAGAACCAATGGAGAGCGCGTCCGCACGCTTTTGCTTCGAAACAAAGTGACCAATTTGCGCGGGGGGAGAGGTGATCTGCGCCGGCTGCAATTGGCCGACGCGTGGCTGACGCAATGACATCTGATTCACTAGTGGTTAAAAACGTGGTGAGGTATGCAAGATATAACATATGTTTGGCGTGTGCGGTCGCCCCCGCAAGCGTTCTCCATTGGTTCTGTACTCCATGGAACCCGCGAACTTCGGAATGGAAGTCAACGCCCCTAGCCACTTAGCCACCGACGACGCTCTAACCACACGATAAGCCAGCTACTCACATTGCACGTAGCTAGCGCTGTGGCCCATCTGGCCAATGGTGGAGTGTGCGGGTTGGCACGACGCCTGGGAGACTGCCACGCTCGCTGCGTTCGACACCGTAGCCGTCTGGGACACCGTCTCCGGGGCTGACCAACAAACAATAACAGTCTTTTTTTAAATTGACCTATGCTTGAGTCGAAAAAGTACGACGGATCAAGCTTCACCGGACTTGCGGGGGAGGGGAAGACTCTACCCCTAAAAAACAATAATAATAATAATATGTGGGACATCTCACACACGGCCATCTGACCCCAAACTAGGCAGAGCCTGTACTATGGGTGTCAGACAGCTGATATCATCATCATCTCAGCCTGTAGACGTCCACTGCTGGACAAAGGCCTCCCCCAAGGATCTCCACAACGATCGGTCCTGCGCTGCCCGCATCCAGCGGCTTCCCGCGACCCTCACCAGATCGTCGGCCCACCTCGTGGGGGGCCTGCCCACACTATCTTCCGGCGCGCGGTCGCCATTCAAGAACCTTTCTGCCCCAACGGCCGTCGGTTCTACGCGCAATGTGCCCAGCCCATTGCCACTTAAGTTTAGCAATTCTTCGGGCTATGTCGGTGACTCTGGTTCGCCTGCGGATATCATCACTCCTGATTCGATCACGCAAGGAAACTCCAAGCATAGCTCCATCGCTCTTTGGGTGACTCTGAGCCTTCTTATGAGGCCCATCGTAAGCGACCACGTCTCAGATCCGTAAGTCATCAGCTGATATACATACATATAAACATTAAATATACAACATCCAGACACAAGGCCAACACAAGTGCTCATCACACGAATGTTTGCCCTGGGCGGGATTCGAACCCGCGACCTTGTGCTTCGTTGGCAGACATACTACCAACTAGGCTACGAGGCCGACAAAAACGTCATGTACCAACGCGTCTAGTGGCGGCTCGAGGGAGCTTTGGACCTCGACCTAGCGCGTTGATACTGAAAAACATCGTGAAGGAGACGACGCCTGAGGGGCTCCATCTCTGATTATCAATTTTGATTTTGACATGGCCGCACCCCCACCGGTACCCGCCCTGTTACCTGAAGGCAGTGTTGGGCAAAATTTAGTTTGATTGATGATTGATGACTAATGATTAACTCGTCAATCATGATTGATGACTAATGATTTGTTAGTCATTAATCATTCCATTTTGATTGATGATTGATTAGTTTCAATCTTAATCATCAATCATGATTGACCATTAATGATTGATTATTTTAAACATCATCATACTTTTTAGAATCGAAAAATGTTGTTTTTTCAATTTAATTCAAAAATATTTTATTTCCTACAAAAAAGGAATATTAGTAATACTAAAGAGGCATTTTATTTTATTTATTTCTTAATTATTTTTCATTTAAAAATATTAATAAAAAAATTGAAAACGGGGGCATTTTTTGTTTATTTTTATTAACATTCCAAATTAAAAATAATATAAGAAAATAAAATAGGGGGGCATTTTATTTTATTTATTTCTTAATTATTTTTCAAAAGGGTGGTATTTTATTTTATTTTTATGAATTTCCCAAATTAAAAATAATATTAAAAAAATAAAAAGGGGGCATTTTTTTGTTTATTTGTATTAAAATTCCAAATAAAAAATAATATTAAATAAATAAATAATAATAAATTCATTTATTTCAGGCAATAAAAAAGGGGGACATTTTATTTTATTTATTTGTTAATTATTTTTCAATTAAAAATATTAATAAAAAAACTGAAATTAATTTTATTTTTATAAAATTTCCAAATTAAAAATATTTAAAAATAAAAAAGGGGGCATTTTATTTTATTATAAAATTTCCTAATAAAAAATATTTGAAAATAAAAAAGAGGGCGTTTTATTTTATTCTTATAAAATTTCCTAATTAAAAATCATATTAAAAAATAAAAAGGGGGGCATTTTATTTTATTTATTTCTTAACTATTTTTCATTTAAAAATATTAATAAAAAAATTGAAAAGGTGGGCATTTTTTTGTTTATTTTTATTAAAATTCCAAATAAAAAATAATATAAAATAAATAAATTGGGGGGCATTTTTTTTTTATTTATTTCTTAATTATTTTTCACTATTATTAAAAAAATGAAAAGGGGGGCATTTTTTTTATTTTCCAAATTAAAAATAATATTAAAAAAATAAAAATGGCAAATTTGCCCCCCCCCCCCCCCTTTTTCATTTTTTAATTAATATTTTTTGCCCCCTTTTTATTATGTTTAATTTGGATACTTTGTAAAAAAAAATCCCTTTTTATTTTTTTTATTAAAATTTTTAATTGGAAGAATAATTAGGATATAAATAAAAATAAAATAAAATGCCACCCTTTTTAATTTCTTAATATTCTGTTACATTTGGAAAAAATATAATATATTAAAAAAGTCCCTTCATTTTTATTATTTTATTACAAAAATAAAAATAAAAAGGGGTGTTAAATATTATTTTTTAATATTATTTATTAATGAAGTAAAATTAATATAAGGGGGCTTTATTTTTTATTATTATAATTTATATATAATTATATTATTAACTTTTCACAAAAAACACAAGTACTAATATTTTCATTAAAAACAAGAATGTTCAAGCTAATAAGATGATATTATTATTATATAAATGAATTAGATCAAAAGTTAATAAAAACAAGGCATTCACATTTCATACACACTTGTTAGAAGCACAGATTTGTTAGAAGCATTAATCATTAGTCTTGATTACGACTAACGATTGATGATTTGTCGATTTAGTCATGATTACAACTAACATGGTTAGTCTTGATTAAATCAATCAAGACTAAATCAATCATGACTAAATCAATCATGATTGATTAGTTTGATTGAAAATTTAGTTGATTTGCCCCACACTGCCTGAAGGGTAATTTGTAACCTGAAGGGTATTCGCTACCAGAAGGGCATTCTGTTACGTTGTTTGCCAGCTTAGTGTTGTCGCACCCGCGGCTCGCCTTGCTCCTGGGCGAGCCTGTGGCGTGAACTCTTAAAGTAGTGGTAATCTCAACGAAAACTTGGAATAGTGGTAATCTCGACGAAAACTAAGAAGTGGTAATTGAAACTCAAATTTCCACTAGCACTGAATAGAAAGGTTTATTCACGAATTACAGTAGAAATACAGTTTATTGAATTTTAAAGTTAAAACATGATAAAAGGCCTTGTTTACAGGTTGAGAGAGAAAGTGAAAATAAAAATGGATGATTTGACGGATGATTTTTGAATGAATTCCAAAATTAAATATTCAAATTTAGAGAAAGAAATGGTAAATGAGATGAGAAATGAAGTAGAAACGAGGCAACGAGGTAGCATGCAATGCACCTCGTTACAACCTGAAGGGTATTCGCTACCAGAAGGGCATTCTGTTACCTTGTTTGCCAGCTTAGTGTTACCTCTGATGGAGTGTTGTTCGTGCGACTGTCCAAACATGTGTTGCCACTCTGTGTTCATCTGCGTGTCTTGTGATAGCGACGTCTTGTGGGCGCGTCTGTACACACATTTCAAATTATACAAAAGATTGTTAGGTATTCTACACTGTTTAAGAAAACAAGGTCTTGCATTCGGACTGACACAAACCTACATCATCATGTGTTTTTTTTTAATTGACCTACGCTTGTGTCGAAAAGGTACGACCAATCAAGCTTCACCGGACTTGCGGGGGAGCGGAAGACTCTACCCCAAAAAAAAGTCATATATCAACGCGTCTAGGGGCGGCTCAAGGGAGCCTCGGACCACGGCCTAGCGCGTTGATATTAAACACATCGTGAAGGAGTGATCATGTGCTGTTCATCCTTGTCTATAATGCGTGTTAATAGACAAGGATTAGTAGGAGTCTTATATCTCACCACGTATCACCAAGGGGGAGGGGGGGGTTGAAAAATGCAAAAAAAAGATCACGTGATTAATGGACGGCCAACGACTTATAATACGTCTCCACCGAGGGGCTCGAGCCTACCCTGAGACCACGCTGGCCCAGTGCGGGTTGGTCAACTTCACACTCAACCATTGAATTACTTCGCAGGTGTGTGCAGGTTTCCTCACGATGTTTTCCTTTACCGTAAGAGCGTCAAATAAACGTACATATTAATTCGAAAATTGAAAACTCATTGGTACGTACCGAGGCTTGAAACCGCGAACTTCCGAATGGAAGTCAACGACCCTTGCCACTTGGCCATCGACCATTTTTTAAAGATATCCTATGATATTCACCTGGTAGTGGAGGCATACAGTTTATCAGCATGCAAGGCCTCGCTCGCTCCCGAGTCCAACTGCACCGCGCGCGATATGCCAGAGTGAGACAACACTAGTCTGCCGGGCGCGTCCGATATATGCTGTATACAACAAATTACAGAGATTAATATCACTACATAGTATAAAATAAAGTCGCTTTCTCTGTCCCTATGTCCCTCCCTTTGTACGCTTAAATCTTTAAAACTACGCAACGGATTTTGATGCGGTTTTTTTTAATAGATAGAGTGATTCAAGAGGAAGGTTTATATGTATAATACATGCATAATATACTGAAGGATAACCCACAATAACCATTTTCCCGTGCGGGGCCGGGGCGGGTCGCTAGTACAGTATACACCGTACAATTTTAATGGTTGTTTATCTGCAACATAGTGATACATGGAAATCGTACCATAAAAGGGGTCTTCACTTGCATCAAATCGGGCAGTTCTGATTTTTTTATATGTTGTATGTAATGAGGTGGTAATGACAAATATAATTTTTCCAACTCGAAAGCCTTCCGGAACATTGTAAAATTCATGAAAAACCATTAAATTTTTCAGTTTTTGCCATTTTTTACCACCAAGGACCCGTTTTACGGTAGAAGTCACTATGAATTCTTTTAAAGTAGACTAAATTTGCAACAAAATGAGAATAGTTGGGTCTCGATAAGCTGAATAGTTTCAAAGATACAAGCTGTTCCAAATGTTTGCAAAATTTCTTAAATAATACAATTTAGAGTTTAGGGTGTCTGTCAAAATATTTTTCTACTAAAGGTGTGCTTTTTATTATTTTTATATATAGTATAGGGTATATAATTATTTATAATAAAAAAAAAACAAAACCATAATACAAATTTTTTGCAAACATTTGAACAGCTGTATCTTTGAAACTATTCAGCTTATCGAGACCCAACTATTCTCATTTTGTTGCAAATTTAGTCTACTTTAAAAGAATTCATAGTGACTTCTACCGTAAAACGGGTCCTTGGTGGTAAAAAATGGCAAAAACTGAAAAATTTAATGGTTTTTCATGAATTTTACAATGTTCCGGAAGGCTTTCGAGTTGGAAAAATTATATTTGTCATTACCACCTCGTTATATACAACATATAAAAAAATCAGAACTGCCCGATTTGATGCAACTCAAAATGTACCAATTCCATGGACTATAGTGGTAGAACTCGAAATTTTATTTATTTATTTAACATTTATTGCACACACGAAAATTACATAGTTACAAACATAAAGAACGACGACACAACAGGTACATTAAGCTGACGAGTAAGGTTACCCCCCGAGGCGCCGTTAAGTGCCATCTATCGCTACAAAAGGGCAGAAAATAACAAACTAATGACTAACAATACTTTATCAGTGTAGTTAAGAAAGTGTTGCCTTATTTCACCGGTCTCTCTAAGTTACAGCTTGGCGAAAGTAGCGTGGTGTGTCGGGGGGGCGGTCACCTTATTCGTCAGCTTACTGTACTACTTATTTCTAAAGGCCCGCAGATAGATAGCCACATCACCACCACGGGCGCCAGAGCAATCGTTTCAGATAAGCTTAACATTTTTTAAAGAGTGGGGGCGCCACTTAACACCTGTAGGCTACCTAGGAAATATAGGATATGGGATAGGTTGAATTTTCAAAAATAATATTAAACTTTTCATATAAACTCTAATCACGTGACCGGCCACTTTGTATGACAAGCTGAATTTTAATTCGAGATTTCAACTTATGTTTCTTAGGAAAGTGGTTTAGTTTCATGAGTACTACTATTATGTTATGTATTATATTACGGATAAATAACCAGTTAAATACGGTGTATAATAAAAAAAAAGTAACAAGGTTAATCACTATCATCACTACATAGTATAAAACAAAGTCGCTTTTTCTGTCCCTATGTCCCTCCCTTTGTACGCTTAAATCTTTAAAACTACGCAACGGATTTTGATGCGGTTTTTTTTAATAGATAGAGTGATTCAAGAGGAAGGTTTATATGTATAACTAGCGACCCGCCCCGGCTCCGCACGGGAAAATGGTTATTGTGGGTTATCCTTCAGTATATTATGCATGTATTATACATATAAACCTTCCTCTTGAATCACTCTATCTATTAAAAAAAACCGCATCAAAATCCGTTGCGTAGTTTTAAAGATTTAAGCGTACAAAGGGAGGGACATAGGGACAGAGAAAGCGACTTTATTTTATACTATGTAGTGCTAGTGATACATGCATAATATGCTTAAGGATAACCCACAATAACCTTTTTCCCGTGCGGAGCCGGGGCGGGTCGCTAGTTAATAATATACCTACCTACTAGCTTTCCAACGTGCGGCTTTTCCCTAGTTAATAGTTCTGTCCCGAGGAAATGAGTATTTTTCCGAGGCAAGTAATAGGTAGCCTATGTTACGCCCCTAGTCTATTTTATTTTTTTACCAAGTTTCATCAAAATCGGTTCTGTAGTCTCGGAGCCAATTCAATTATAATTTTAGGTAATTTTTACACTTTGGGTTACATTATTAGAGTTGTAGTAAGGATACTTAATTTTTTGAAAATAAAATATTTCCTATATTATTCGGATGTAGCTTCCCAACAGTGAAATAATTTTGAAATCGGTGCGGTAGTTTCGGAGCCTATTCAATGCAAACAAATAAATATTTCTTCTTTGGTACCTATAAGTTTAAAGACAACACCAAACCTTCAAAATGACCTACCGATTTCTGGAAAATTTACTTCGCGAGTATTAATTTTTTAACGAATGGCGGCGTCTCTTTGACTCAGGGAGCCCCATAACTATAAGCACTTTTCTTTCTTGTTGACAAGGAGACACTCATAAACGATGAGTGGAGTCTTCTCTGCGTTACTCCATGGACCAATATAATCGAGAGGACTGACAGACAATTCTCTTACTACAATGCGTGTTCCTGTAATTAGTACTAAAAAAAGATAGATGTCACTACTAATAATTAAAATAATAAATAAATAAATAAATAAATAAATAAATAATCACAAAACTATCATTGTGAAATTGTGTGAAATTAAAAATTATAATGGTGTCTCTCGACTTGATAAAAGAAGAAGAAAGTACTTTTAGTTCCTATTTATCTAACAAAAAAAAACACAATTATAGCCAATTATAACTAGTGTACCACTTTTAATATAATCTCGGGCGAGGAGCTAGGCGAAATCTAGTTTTAATGCGGGATTTAAGCTTTTTCCGAAGTACGTTTTCATCTCGAGTATATTGCAAATAGGGCAACAAGGCCGCCTTTTGACTCTTCTGTTTGTACTGTTCTATTTTCTGTATACTGTGTCTTTTTCTGTCAATAAAGTATATTGTGTTGTGTATTGTATTGTATATTGGTCCATGGTTAGACCCTACGATGATTAATTGCTACCAACCTGTGTAGAAGAACCTTGGATCTTGATCAGGTGTGCACTCATGGCCAGTAGCTGGTTTTCAACATGCTCTGTCATTCCTGAAAAATGAAAATGTTGAGTAGTCGCTACTTTTAACTACAAACTTTGAGATAAATACTCGTAGAGGACTCATACTGCCTTCTGCTTACGATTCAAATTAAATGAATAAAAATAATTTACTGCACAAAACATGTACAGTAGACAGTAGCCAGCACATGCGGCTGGACATGTTGACCTTGAGAGCGCTCGTATTCCGTAGCGGAAGGAGTGAATTTCGTAGTACCAATGTCCAACCGCAAGTGCTGGCTTCTGTACAAAGGCGAACTTGATGCTATAAAGTATTTTGGGTTTAGATTGAGAGAGGCTATGGGTAGTACCTATACTTATACCACATAGTAGTAAACATACTTGTATTGTTCAAATTAATAAGTGTGTGGAAGGGAATGGGTGGATTTTAAAATCTAAACATTTCTTTTTTATTCAAATAACTAAAAAAAAAAGAATATTTGGAGAAAAAAGCATTATATAAGTTATTAGCCTTCCGCGTTTTACGGTTTTTCCCGTGGGAGTGAGGCATTTTTACGCGGTAAAAGGTAGCCTATGATGTTACTTAGGGTGAATGTAGCTTTCTCATGGTGAAAGATTTTTTGAAATCGGCACAGCAGTTTTTTAGTTTATTAATTACGAACATACACACACACACTCACACAAAAATACAAATCTTTCCTCTTTATAATATTAGTATGATGAGTAAACCACCTACCGTCAGAAGCCAGTCTCCTGAACAAATTCTTGAGCTGCTGCCCCATTTCACTGTATTGAGGCATCACCCCTTGTTTGACCTGCAACATTATACCTTAATTGTATACTCAAAGAGTGTATTGTGGATTGGCCGAGTCGTCTTCTTTTTAACCCCCGACAAAAAAGAGAGGTGTTATACGTTTGACGTGTGTCTGTCTGTCTGTCTGTGGCATCATAGCTCATAAACGTATGCTCCGATTTTGATCTAGTTTCTTTTTGTTTGCAAGGTGTTACGATCGAGAGTGTTCTTAGCTATGATCCAAGAAAATATCTTCAGCCATTTGAAGATAATCAGCTCTTTTCTAGTTGTTGAAAAGATCAAGTAACGGTTTTGTGTCGGGGGTTTTCAATTATTTTAATTTAGTGTTTTATCGCCAGCCTTCCTTGCTCTCGTTTGCCTAGTATTTAAATGATTTACAAAAAATCATAAGTTATAGATTTTAGAAATTGTATTTATATTATACCCATGAATCAGGCTATACCTAGTGTGGGTTCATTGGTTAACTTGTGTAAGTACATGTGTGAATTTTTTTTTTTTTTTTTTTAATTGACCTATGCTTGTGTCGAAAAGGTACGACTAATCAAGCTTCACCGGACTTGTCAATTTTGACAATAAATCTTCACCTATTGATGACGGCAGTATGATAATACCAAGGAAGAAAATAATAGTACTAACCCGTACAGAAAGGACACTCACCCCCCCGCGCCAAAATGAGTTTCCGCCCGATATAGCGCCCCACGCCCCGCACCCCGAAGGCGCCACGGGACTCTACCAGGGGTGTTCGGGGGTGTTTTACATAGCGCCTAGCGCCATTGACTTGTAGTTGATATTCAGTTCTTATTCAAAAAGAAGTAGCTTGTCAAAACGTATGGAGTGACCGCCCAGTGATAATACCTTGAGTCTAGCATTCCTCCTTTCCCTGAGCGTGTATACCAGTCGATCGACATCCCCGTGCCTTAGGACTGCGTCTAGAACCTTCCTGGGTATCGGCTCTGCAAGACTTTCCAGCAGTAACTCCGCTCTCTCTACCTGTAAACAAATATTTCTTTATCATTTATTTATTTTACTTTTTTTTTTATTATTGTATAGGCCATTAACCCGCATCACTTTTATCTATTATCAATTTACCATATGTAAAGGTTGCATGGTAGATTGCTACTTTAGCAATAAGGCCGCCTTTTGACTCTTCTGTTTTGTTGTTTGTGTATTATGTGTTGTCTTTCTGTATTGGGTGTCATTAAAGTATATTGTATTGTATTTTATCAACTGACTGAAGTTTTTCCCGTGGTAATAAGGTATTTTCCCACGGCATGAGCATCAGGGGCTAAGTTTCATTCGTTCATTCATTCATATATTCGGGAAGCGCGGGTATGCCACGGCAGGTGCCATAGAGTATTAGATTTTCGCATCCAAATGTACGGTAGCCAGCACATGCGGCTGGATATGTTGACCTTGAGAGTGTCTGTATTCCGTAGCGGTAGGGGTGGATTTAGTGCGAACTGCGAATCTCCAACCGCATGTGCTGGCTTCTGTTAATTCGACGCACTTACGGCACTGGGCGGTCACTCCATAGAGAAACCGCGTTTTGACAAGCTACTTCTTTTTGAATATCAAGTACAAGTCAATGGCGCTAGTTGCTATGTAAAACACCCCCGAACACCACCGGCGGAGTCCCGCGGCGCCTGCGGGGTGCGGGGCGTGGGGCGCTATATCGGGCGGAAACTCATTTTGGCGCGGGGGGGTGAGTGTCCTTTCTGTACGGGTTAGTACTATTATTTTCTTCTGTGCTTACGGTAAAGGAAGGCATGTTTGCCTTGATTCGGGTTAGGCTCGGGTTCCTTAGTGTGGACGATAAAAGTAGGATCCGAGTTTGTATGCAGCCTATCCCATAGAAAGCTAACGTAATCTGTTTTACAGGCTGCATATAAACTTGGGCATTGTACACTGCCCGCGGTTTTCCGCATCTGTGGGTTCGCGCGTTAAGGGGCCTACAGGTGCTAAGTGGCGCCCCCACATTTAAAAAAATAATAACTCGAAAAATAATCAAAATTTCAAAAATCCAAAACGGCGAATATCCAGACGGTGTTTTGTAGGATATATTGAAGCCATTAACTTTATTTATTATATCTCGCTAGTAGTTATTGATGGAAAAATTGCGAAAACTTTTAGATTTTTGAAATTTTAATTATTTTTTTAAATGTGGGGGCGCCACTTATCACCTGTTGTCGCCTTAAGGGGCTCCCTGACTGATAGTGGTGCCGCCATCCGTTAAAAAATAATTACTGTGTGAGTATAATAAACAGTTTACAGAAATCCGGTTGGTCATTTTAAAGATTTGGGTGTTTTAGGATATATAGAAGCCATCAACTCTGTTAGTTTGAGTTCGATGAAGTTACAGATAGAAAATTTGCCAAAAGTGGCCGTTTTTAGCAAATTTTCTATCTGTAACTACAGCGGACTATAATAAATACAGTTTATGGCCGCTATATATACTATAGCACCAAATCTTTAAAATGACCGTCCGGATTTTATAAAAAATGTATACTTCGCGAGTTATTATTTTTTAACGGATGGCGGCGCCACTTAGCATAGGGGAGCCCCTTAAGGAAAGCGAGCGGATACAATGAGGTTAGTATCAAACAAGATATTAAAAATATAATAATTCTGCTACAAACAGATTCAGTAAGATAACTGCAAGGTGCCATGCACCGCACATGCGCGTTACTCCCCACCTAGGCTACCGAAAGATAAGACAAGTAACCACCGTTTATCAATACTACAATTTCACAAGTAAACGTTTTGCCTATCTACAAGTAGTCGGTTTTCCGCCCCGTGGCTATGCTAGCAATAACAATGTTTCCTATGTCTTTATTTCTTTTAGGCGATGTCCTACTTCTTAAGTACGCTGCGCTGTACGCTGAAGCTTGATTCGATGTCCTTCTCCACGACCTATTCTTTACCAAGTTTCATTTAAATCGGTTTAGTGGTTTTGGCGTGAAAACGAAGCATTAGAAACAGACATATTTTCTTCCGCATTTATAATATTAGAAGGGATAAAAAATTGAATGTAAGTACAACCACAGAATAAATAATAGTACAAGCAATGACTTTCTGTGATGAAGCTTAAGGTGGCCTAAGATTAGATAAAGGTATTTGTAGAAATGTTTAATCTACAAGTATTATATGTATTAGACAAGTGATGTAAAATGGCCAAACGTTAAAAAAACTTTTGAGTTGGAAACCATATATATAGAATAGAAGTCATAATAATTTTGAAATTGTTTAAAATGTTCCCGAAGTCTAAGTTTTTTATTTATTTACTTATTAAAATGCAAGCCCTTACAGTTAAAAGAACCAGTACAGCTAGCAAGAATAGTTACATTTTATGATATCATAGTTGTTCTATTTATAAGAGCAAATTGGAGTGGTATGTGGACTTAAGACATATAAAGTACATATAAAGACATATAAAGTAATTTAGTTGCAATAATCAGTTCTTGTCGGTGCAGCGAGGTCAAGCAATTATCCTCTAATATTGTAGACTGGAATTTTTTTATACGTTACATAAGGAAGGAAGAGAATTCAAGTAAACTTAAGTTCATTGAACGAAAATGAATATCATTCATGTGTTGAGTCCGCTCTTTTATTACTAGGAATCTTCAAAAAGCAAAAACGGATCCCATAGAGTGACCCTCTACACAAAATTAAAGTAAAATAATAAAAAAAAACTTGTAACGACTAGGGAAGCCGCCGCCGCCGCCGTTTTACGTCCGTCACAGCATGGTCACAGCTAATTTACTCTGAAATTACTGGACCAATTGATTTATTTACGCTTTTTGTTCAAAATTCCTTCAATTATTATCTTTATTTAGTCGAATAAAAATGCCGGTTATAGAGCCAGCTACCTATATAAATCGGAGCCACTGATTTATCAAAATTAAAATCTGACGTCAGTCACAATACTTCTACGTACGACTATACAAAGACAAAATCTGTGATTACTTTACAAATATATCATTATATATGATGATGACATAATAACAAAACAAAAATTCTGCCGTATCATCATCGTTACCGCGTCCGCTTGCTTGTTATAATAACGACCACTTGGATGATTCGGGCTCAGTGTCGGAGCGACTGTGAACGCGTTTACAACGATATGGCGCTGGCGCCGCAAATTAAATACACGAAGGTATATTTAGTGGCAAACAAATAACTTGAACAAGATGCTTAAATTTGCGCGCGCACGAAATGTTAATAGTAAAATTGATTATTTTCCCTCCGCGCTCATGCCTCACCCCCCGCTCGCTTGTTCAAGTTATTTGCCGATATCTCATGTTATGTGTGTGAATTGTTTGAGTGAAAATTGATTTATTTGTGTGAATTTTGATTTATTGGATTTTAAAGTGCGTGTAATAATTTACACTTTTTGATGACATAATCGTCATCATCAAAATTAAATCAGCATAATATATGTCATTATACGTAATGACTCGGGGCTCGAGACCCTCGGTGGGGACATATATGAGCTAGTAATGATGATACGTAATACTTATCTCATTTTAATATTTTTAATGTTTTAAAAAAAGTTTATCATCTAATAAAAACATTTAAAAACAATTTTCATCAATATTTTTAGACACGCGTTCAATGTGTGTTTAAGTTTTTTTGAGGTAATTTCTAAGTTTCCGAGCTTATAAGGACTCATACAAGCTACTTTTTCGAACTACATCGCATTTAAATTAATAGCAATCATTATAAAATAAACGTTAAATTAATTTAAAAATACATAAAATAATATCAGCAAAAGTTATTATAAGAAACTCCTGCAGTCACCCTGCACTTATTTATATTTTCTTTTACTTGTGATTCCTTTGTAAGATTGAAGTGGGAATTACATACAAGTTCAGCGTATGTTTATCTGTGGCATCACAGGAACGGATGAGCCGATTTTGATCAATTTTTTTGTGTTTGAAATATGATTATTTTTCTTAGCATAAAAAAGTACTGTATTGTATATTATTGTACTTAAGTACTGTGTTGAAGAATATAGATTATCTGGCTGTCTGCCGGCATTGCAGATAGTCAACTGAAGTATTTTACACGTTATCAGATAAAAGTTTAGTTAGCTCTATTGTAACATGTGTATGGGATTATTTTTACAACGATGGGATTTTTTTTATCTAATTATAGAGGCAGACAGCACTGTAAACTGGAGATTATTATGCAAAACAGCTATTATTTAATATTCTAAAAAAGCAACTATTTTAAGCATTTTTTGTCTTTTATGTAGCTATACTAGCTATATTATATGATTTTGATGAAACTTGTTACAGAGATAGAATAGACCTTGATAAAGAACATAGGCTACCTTTTACCACTGAAAAATACCTCATCATTCGTACGGGAAAAACTGTTAACGCAAGCGGTGCCGCGGGGCAGAAAGCTAGTACTTTATTTATACACATAACTTTACCAACCGAACATCTTTTATAAATAAATTAAACACCATTCAAGACTAGTTTTAAAAATGTTTGTCACTATTGAAACAAGACACCTGTTGGCTTCGTGCTGTTATACTTAAAAATAACGCAGGCGTAGCCGTGGGCAGACAGCTAGTTTATATAGTAAAACTGTAGAAGTCGAAAATCTGTACATACAAAAAAATTTGCTAAAAACCAAGTCAGGGGGTTGTAAGAAGTGATAAATAACATATCCAGATTTAAAAAATATGTATATTTCTCTGTTTGTACAGGCTAATATACGAAACTTCTGGACCGATTTAAATGAAATTTTGCATGGTAGTACCTTATATTCCCGTTCAACATCTTAGATATGATATATAGCTTTGAAGAATAAAAAGAAGAAAATATAAACCACAGAATACAATATATAATAATTTATATAAATGGCCAGTGAATTAAAATACTTATATTTTTTTTCTAGTTGTTCATTGACAACAAATGGGTGGACGCCGTCAGCGGAAAGACCTTTGAAACGATCTACCCCCACGACGGATCTGTTATCGCTAAGGTTGCTGAAGGTGACAAGGTAAACCATCCTTTCATAACATGCCATGGTCCAAGAAAACAAGGTCTAACAATTAGACCACGTGACCGACACAAGCCTACGCCATTTCTACGTCATTTTGCCTGTTCATCTTTGTCGAATGCGTGTAATAGACAAGGATGAACAGCGCAAACTGACGTAGGCTTGTGTCAGTCACGTGGTCTAATTGTTAGAACTTGTTTTCTTGGACCATGATAACATGCCATGTTAATCACGAATAAAAAGTAAATGTCAATGTGCAATGTGCAATACATATCAAATTTATTTTTGACTAGCGACCCGCCCCGGCTCCGCACGGGAAAATGGTTATTGTGGGTTATCCTTCAGTAGATTATGCATGTATTATACATATAAACCTTCCTCTTGAATCACTCTATCTATTAAAAAAAACCGCATCAAAATCCGTTGCGTAGTTTTAAAGATTTAAGCGTACAAAGGGACATAGGGACATAGGGACATAGGGACGGAGAAAGCGACTTTATTTTATACTATGTAGTGAAGATTATCTATCAGCAATGCGGCATGAGATAATTATAATCTAATCGTCAACACGAATCAGTCAATGACAGTCAATAATCTGATAATCTAATAAGGAAATCAACAATCAAATTATTATAGTGCAAAAATATAATAGAACTAAGTAAATACCAATAACCAGAAATGTATAATCAGGTTGAGATTAATCCTCTTGTAGAAGGGGATGTAAAAATGCTCAGCTGACCACCAAAAAATAGACTAAAAAAATTAGAATATTCTCGAGATAGTAGACCCCTCCAAAAGAAGCAGATTATCATTAGGCTGCCAGCAAAAGTATGTCCTAAAAATATAGTTAATTCTGACACCAGAGTTGATAAGGTTTAAACTTATAATACGCAAGATAAAAAAAAGAAAACTAATATTTGGTTCAATAATCATCCTTAGGTATAAAGATAAATTCCCTTGGGTATAAAGTAAGGTGTCCTTGGGTGCATAGATAGGTGGATAAGGGACAAGGACACCTTACTTTATACCCAAGGGTACTTTATCTTTATACCTAGGGGTACCTATGATTATTGACCGTTAGTTGCAGAAAGATCCATTAAAATTAAAGCTTCTTTAAATCTATAGCTGACCCTTTTTATCTTGTTGACAAAGAAAGAGTCAGCAATAGATTTAAAGAAGCTTTAACTTTAATGAACCTTTCTGCAACTGACTATGAACCTTTAGTTATCTTTCTTTTATCGTATGTGTGTCATAAGGTTATCGACAATCCACATCAACTCGTGCGTCCTTGGGTGCACTGATAGGTGGGTAAAGGACAAGGACACCTTACTTTATACCCTTAAGATATTTCTAACAGCTGATATCAATTACCAGGCGGACATAGACCTAGCGGTAGCAGCAGCCAAACGCGCCTTCCACCGCAACTCAGAATGGCGTCAGATGGACGCGTCACAGCGCCGCTCTGTCCTCACCAAATACGCCGAACTGATCAAACGTGACGCGAAGTACCTCGGCGAACTGGAGTCTTACAACAATGGAATGCTTTGCACGTTCAGCCAATGGATGGGCGCGCTGGCGTCTTCGAGCGCGGAGTACCTCGCCAGTTTGGCAGACAAGGCTCACGGCGACACACTTCCCGCAGGTAAATAAATGCAATAGACAATTTGGTTTGCGTATATAAGTAAGTGGAAAGCTGATCTCAATCAATAATTATCAGTCTTTGAATGGGTAATCTACGTCTGTGGTCTACGAGTAACCCACACAAATACTCGGAAATCCCGCTCATTTGGTACTTTTCTCCGCGTTCAATTTCTCACGTCGATTTTTTGGCTGATAACTTTAATGTAAACATTACCTCGCTTATTTGTATTCTTGCAAACAAAATCTCTTTATCTTCTTAGTCAAATTACACCTAGAATTTGTTTTACAAGCGAGCGATTCAGAAGGCATACTACAAGCAAAACCGTGCCGGTCCCAGTTGTCGTCCATGACAACAGTCGTAAAGACAAGTCCCTCGGGCGTCTTGAAAACTATGGAAAGGTCGTACAAGGGTCAAATTACAAGACTAATTAAGAAGTACTTAGCATAATACGTACGTACACCCAACAGAATTTCCGCTTCATATTATGAATACGCTGAGGCTCTCATTCTTAGAGAAGATGACTAGAATACAAGTCTGAATCTGTTGCATTTGCTTATATACTAACTATACACAAATACTAATTATACAATAAAAATACCTATTAGTTCCTAATCTGTCGTTCTATTATCATGTGACATTAAGAATTTTAAGATCCTTATAGCCGGCGTGCTATGGAGAAGATCCGCATAATTGATAACGGTATGTTCAAATTACAGACGGTGACGTATTCGCCTATACCCTGAAGCAGCCTGTGGGTGTCTGTGGTCTGATTCTACCCTGGAATGCACCCATTGCCATGTTCATCAACAAAGTGTGCACCTCTCTAGCTGCAGGTGAGGGATTTCACAAGACTATGTTCCACAATATATTGACATCAAATATGTACCTACACAGCCTTGTTCCTGCAATGTTTCTAGTACTTTTCTCACATTTGGTACGGTTTGGCTGGAAGAGATCTCTATTTAGAGACACAAGCTCGCCTTTGTGTACTACGAGTACCTCTGAAATGTATTGCTATTTGTTTTTATTGTGTACAATAAGGAATCTTCATATGTTTTTTAATAGTGTCGGTTTTGTTATTTTCGATTCCGATTATATGTTGGAGGCGTTGAATCAGCATAATAATTTAAGGAGGCACTTAGCGGATTATTCCTCCGATCAGGATGCAGCTCATAAATTTCGCGTAACTCCAATATAGAGGCAGACCCAGTCAGGGTTCTTTTGCGTCACGAATTTCCCATTTTCAACTTAGTAGATGAAAATTCGGAGTTATCAGTAGGCGTTGAGCTCTTAGGTAAGTTGAAAACCTTCATAGAGCCACCGCGAATTCGGTAAAGTATAAAGCATCGTATTTCTAAATATAGGCCTATTTAAAACATATATTTTCACATGAATATGCTAGCAAAACCATTCAGAATTCTATCTTTTTCTATGCAGGTTGTACCGTGGTTGTTAAACCAGCAGAGCAGACGCCACTAACAGCGTTGGCTCTAGCCGCTCTTTTGGCGGAGGCCGGCGTCCCAGCTGGAGTCGTCAACGTGGTTCCAGGCTACGGGGAAACAGCTGGGCATGCTCTCACGCACCACCCCGACGTCTCTAAGATATCCTTCACTGGATCTCGCGAGGTATGCTCTATAAATACTCTGATCCAGGGATCGAAACCGGTTTTGAAATCCCTGTTAATACTCGTATCGTTCGAAAAACAGATATAATTCCGTTCCCCAATTAACCAGCAATAGATGGAACTTAAGGAAACAAACCAAAAATATTCTGGTTACTCGGTTTTTGATAAAGAACGGAAAAAAATCGGTTTCAATCGGTTTTGTAATTATTAAAGTAATTGTTTTTGCGGCAGGCGAAGGCCAGGGCCGCCGGTTGCTTTGCATATTATGTTTCCCCAGGACTAAACCTACCCGTAGTGATCTTAGTTAGAGCTATAGTCGGATAGGGGTTGAACTAGCGTGATTTAACAAGTGTATGAAAAATCGGTTCCGATCCCTGGTAGAAGGTATTCATTGGGTCTCGCGAGGTATGCTCTATCTATCTATATAGAGTCTATACTCTGATCTTCTAGTACCTGTAGAAGGTATTCACTGGGGCTCGCGAGGTATGCTCTATAGACTCTGATCTTCTAGTACCTGTAGAAGGTATTCACTGGGTCTCGCGAGGTATGCTCTATAGACTCTGATCTTCTAGTACCTGTAGAAGGTATTCATTGGGTCTCTCGACGTATGCTCTATATAGACTCTGATCTCCTAGTAGCTGTAGAAAGTATTCACTGGATCTCGGGAGGTATGCTCTATACAGACTCTGATCTTCTGGTATCTGTAGAAGATATTCACTGGGTCTCGCGAGGTATGCTCTATATAGACTCTGATCTCCTAGTAGGTAGCTGTAGAAGGTATTCATTGGGTCTCGCGAGGTATGCTCTATAGACTCTGATCTTCTAGTACCTGTAGAAGGTATTCACTGGGGCTCGCGAGGTATGCTCTATAGACTCTGATCTTCTAGTACCTGTAGAAGGTATTCACTGGGTCTCGCGAGGTATGCTCTATAGACTCTGATCTTCTAGTAGCTGTAGAAGGTATTCACTGGGTCTCGCGAGGTATGCTCTATTCTATACAGACTCTGATCTTCTAGTAGCTGTAGAAGGAAATGTTTCTGGAAATGGTGAGATCTATTTCATAATAAGATCATTATTCTATATTTAAATTGCTTGGTGTTTTTTTCTGCAGGTCGGTAAGCTCATTCAGCAAGCAGCTGGAGCAGTGAACCTGAAGAGGATTACTCTTGAGCTCGGAGGCAAGAGTCCGCTTGTCATCATGAACGATGCAGATCGTAAGTCACTATCGTATAATAGTATTGGAAACGACTACTTGTCGTTAGCTTTACTTGGCTTTATGGGCCTTATAATCAAGGCTCAAAGTCACAAACGAGGAAATAGAGAGAGATCTAGTTTGTGTAATCGAATCGGAAGAGATGATTCTCGACAAATCAAAATTACCGATTTTAATCGAAACCTTTGATAGTAGTGGGTATAGGAGCCATTACTTGCAGAACTGACAGTTGCTGATCAGAAAGATTCTTGAGTTATGATCACTATGGAGATGATCTTTGGAAAAGTATTTTGTTCAGCCTTGGAATTGTACAAGCTTAGTAATGTACCGTATTTACTTTGAAATAAGGGCAGTATCAAAATTGTTCTAATCTCTGCCTAATCAGAAGCAGAAAATTAAAACGATCAAACCCTCATTCAAAAACGCATATTTTTTCTCCTTTTTGTTTTTTTTTACATGTGTTTAACACAATAAATTAACAATGACAGTGGCTGAAGCAGTGAAATACGCAGCGATGGGCGTTTTCACTCTCTCTGGTCAAATTTGCGTCGCCGCGTCGCGTCTGTACGTGCAGTCAGGGATCTATGACGAGTTCGTTAAGCGTATGGTGGGATACGTCAAAACCATCAAAGTGGGAGACCCCAGTGACCCCACCACTCAGCAAGGACCGCAGGTATGGTACACAAATGAATGTTTTCGCAAGAACTGCGTTACTTTTTAAGGTTGCTCGAGGAACTTGCCAAAACAAAAAAGTTTAATTTTGAGAAATAGTGGTGTTACTGCCGTGAGTTTCATTACGCATAAGAGAACGCTGATAGGTAATTATTTAATTAACCTGATCGTAATCAGTTGTAATAAGATTTACTTGTATTTCTACGATTATATACGAGTATAAAGTTGTATTTAGATTTCTGATAACTAGGTAACTATCAACCAGTTTACCTTGATATATTTCGATCATTTTTGTATCCTATTGCATTTTACGATAACTACTTCCGTTTAGATTAATAATTACCTAGTTTACTGCTATGGATTGTAGCTATATTAGCTCTTAATATATTTTTTCTTATTCTTATTTTTACTACAACAGACAGACGAGCCAACATTGAACAAGATCTTGGAGTATATCGAGCTTGGCAAGAAGGAAGGCGCTAAGCTGATGACAGGAGGAAACCGGATCGGAACCAAGGGTTATTACGTCGAGCCAACTGTCTTCGTCGACGTTAAAGATAACATGTCTATCGCCAGGGAAGAGGTTAGAAACATTGACCTTCTGAAATTTGGATCAATAATTCTGATACCAGGGTTTGTGAAGTTAACCTCGAAATATACACGATTAGCAAGTATTTTGAAAGTCACATTTGGGGGATTGTGGAGGAACCTTTAACCATCATTGACAGCTCATGTATGTCTCCACCGAGGGATTCACGTCAGAAGCCTCAGAGAGTTGGTTTATTCTGCCATTAAGGTTAATGAGGTTGGTCGAAGCGTTTCGGAGCAAAAGGTCAAAAGAGCAAAATGACAATTGGGGCCAAATGGTCAAAAGAAAGACCTAGAAAGCCAGACGATAGAGAAAAAAAAGGCAGTAATATAACATGCATAAAAGACACGTTTAATCGGCGAATGAACTAGCTTCCCGTAGCCCAGGGTATGCTCATTTGAAGATCAGGTACAATTATATAAAACTAGCTATCCGGCCCGCTGCTCCGCCCGCGCTAACAGTTTCTCGTGGGAATGAGGTATTTCCCTGTGGCAACAGGTAGCCTATGTTCGTCCTAACTGTTTCTCTGTCAGTACCAAGTTTCATAAAAATTTGTTAGGTGGTTATGTCACAAAAGCTTAACAACAGTAACTTTCACACTTATAATAGTAGTAGGGATAGGATTTTGCATTGCATCTAAAATTTCGATTTACTGCTTCCACATTTAACGAAATTGTAAAATTATCACGTTTTTTTCCAGATCTTTGGGCCTGTGCAGAGCATATTGAAGTTCGATACGTTGGAAGAGGTGATTGACCGCGCTAACGACACCAAGTACGGCCTAGCTGCCGGCATCGTCACTACTAACCTGACTACTGCCCTGCAGTTCAGCAAACATGTGGAGTCTGGTACCGTCTGGTAAGATGTTTTTTTTATGTTAGCTTTTTTTACCCGCGACTGATGATGATGGAACGAAACTGAAGCGGTATAGGGTTAGGGGTCGTTTATTTGAATTAACTCTTTTTTTTATTAAGCACACAATTTTTAAGAGACATGGCAGTTCAGCAAACATGTGGAATCTGGCACGGTCTGGTAAGATGTTTTTATGTTAGCCTTTTTTACCTGCGACTGATGATGATGGAACGAAACTGAAGCGGTCTAGGGTTAGGGGTTGTTTGTTTGTTTGAATTAACTCTTTTTATTTATTAAGAACACAATTTTTATGGGACATGGGTTTTAAACAAAATCCTTTTTATAATTGACTTGTCATGCAAAACTGACGTCATCAAGCTTCACCGGACTTGCAAGGAGCGAAAAGCTTGTATGGAATCCTTGAGCCATGAATTAGTTTACATTTCCATAGGGTTTTAAGCGTTTTAAATGAAATAAAAAAGTAAGAAGAAAACTTTGTTTGCAATCCGAAGATTGAATTTAGTGACCCCACATTAGAGTTTCTCGAGCGTCTACGTCTACGTCGTGTGTCGCTATTGCAATCCGCGTTTTGTTTCACTCGCTTTGCTATGATTGTATTCGCGACATGACGACGACACCCGAAAGACGCTAGTGTGTGCTTCTAAGATACCAATAAGACACAAGGGAGGCAATTTTTTTGGTTATAGATTAATATTGTTTAAATCGATTAATATAGTTTTATTTGTGTGTATATATTTTAAAATGGCAACATTTGCTTGCAGGGTTAACAACTACTTGACTATGGACGCACGCTGCCCATTCGGCGGATACAAAGATTCTGGTATCGGACGCGAAAAGTGAGTTCACTTGTCTTTTGTAACTACTTTCACATTTTTAAAATGAATAGACTGCAGAAGTGTGATACATAAAGCTGTTACCTTTTTGGGCCAAAACTATCTAGTCTTGGCCTAAAAATGACCTTTTCGCGGTTGTTAATTGCACTAATATACATTTTCACGGGGTTGCCGTGACCATGATCAGTGTAACCCGGTCGAAATATCGGTAAGCTCAATTTAAAACTAAATCGTGGAGAAAACCCGTGAAAATGTGTGTTAGTGCAAGACTATCTGAGTTCGCTGTCGGCTGGAAAAGAAGTTACCCTTTAAAGCAGGAAAAAATCTTATGACTACAGGAAATCTTATGCATATTTTCTTATGTCTATCTATTCGTTTGCTAAGAGCTTTTGTTTGGGCGACCTGGGAGTTCATTAAAACTGCTTACTTCGTTAGGGAAAGAATCCTGTCTTCATGTATATGTACAGTAGCCAGCATGTGCTGGCTACTGTACTACGGAAAATATCTCAAATGGGTACATAATAAACAACGTTTATCTTCCATTTTCAGCGGACGTAATTGCTTGGAGCCCTACCTTGAAACAAAGACAGTTGTGATGACGCTTCCGAAAAAATTTTAAATGACATAAAATTATGTTATATTTCTTACAATCTTTGAGCTTATATAATTGACGTTGTTTCGTTTTTATTATTACAATTATAAACTTGTTTACTTTGTTTTTTATTTCAATATATATTTTAATTGTAAAAGCGACACGTTGCCATGTTGCCATAACGTCTCACAGATTCAAAATGGCGTGCGTACTCAAAATGGCGTGGGAAAGATTTGGTTGAGTGACCGAGGTGTGGCTAGGGACGTAATGTGTGTGTGTATTATGAGAAAGAGAGAGAGTATGTGTGTGTGTGCGTGTGTGTGCGTACTCACCTGTATGAGCTTGTGTGTGAGGTGCGGCCACACCAGCGGCAGTAGCTTGCAGTTGACGTCTATCGGGTTGAGTAAGCCCGCCGCACACGACACCAGCCCGCACACCTCGTGACGTATCTTTACAATAAAACATACATTTATACAATAGAATGTTCCAAGTAGGTACAGAAGTTAGCTCGTTTGGATGGACAAAATTCGCTTTTAGTGGCACAGAATACCGAATAGTAGCACAGTAAAACCAGTAAGTTATCTTCATACAAACGTGCCGCTGTCGGTTTGAATGTGTGCGTCCGCGCCGCGCGCCGCCGTGTAGACACGCGCTGTCACGCACACACTAGCATACAATAAGGGGGAATAAGGGGAAGGGAGGGCGGCAGTATGGACTAAATGCAAGCGTGTGCGTCCTACACGGCGCGCTCAAATTCAAACCGATGCGGCCAGCTGGTATGGAGATAACTTACTGTGATAGTAGTCCGTACCGTACGGAAGGCTCACTTAACGACATTATTCAAAAGTACTTGTGACGTGCCGCGCCGTAGACATGGGGACGGGTTGTAATAATAATATAATAATAATAATATGTGGGACATCTCACACACGGCCATCTGACCCCAAACTAGGCAGAGCCTGTACTATGGGTGTCAGGCAGCTGATATACATACATATATAAATATACAACATCCAGACACAGGGCAAACACAAGTGTTCATCACACGAATGTTTGCCCTGGGCGGGATTCGAACCCGCGACCCTGTGCTCAGTAGACAGACGTACTACCAACTAGGCTACGGGGCCGTCAAGATAGTAGCATCAAAGTGTTTACCCATAGGTTGGGGTGTGCCAAGTAGACGGCGCTTTCGGCCACCAGGTCGCACAGCGGCTGTTTGGACAGCAGCCCGAGCTCGGCGAGGCTGGTCGTGGCGCGCACCGCCTTCGCTATTATCCACTCTGATTGGTCCGTCAAACCCTGTCAACAATGGCGTATGATTATTAATTTTTTTGACATGTACTCAGAGTCAAAGACTATTTGAAGATATACTATACTCCATGGTCTAAGAAAACAAGGTCTTGCATTCGGACCACGTGATCAGTCACAGCACAGCACAAGCCTACGTCATCATGCGCTGTTCTTTCGTCTATTAACAGTGTTAATTAACACGCATTCGACAAGGATGAACAGCGCATGATGGACGTAGGCTTGTGTCAGTCACGTGGTCCGAATGTAAGACCTTGTTTTCTTAGACCATGCTATACTCTAATGTCAAAACATTATTCTTTTTATTTTTTTTTAATTGACCTTTGCTTGTATCGAAAAGGTACGACCAATCAAGCTTCACCGGACTTGCAAAATAATATTCTATACGGAAAATTAAAGACAATACAAAGTTATGACGTCACGGCATTACTACTTACACCTTTTACCGTGGTGAAATATCGCATTCCCATGGGAAAACGTGGGAGGATAGTGACCTCCACCACCCTCCTCTTTGTCAAACACGGGGCCAATAGTCACCTGTTGCAGCAACGGCACCAGTATAGGCGCGGCGTGATGCCCCACGTAGGAAGCGACCCCCACCACCCTCCTATTTGTCAAACACGGGGCCAATAGTCACCTGTTGCAGCAACGGCACCAGTATGGGCGCGGCGTGATGCCCCACGTAGGAAGCGACCCCCACCACCCTCCTCTTTGTCAAACACGGAGCCAATAGTCACCTGTTGCAGCAACGGCACCAGTATAGGCGCGGCGTGATGCCCCACGTAGGAAGCGACCCCCACCACCCTCCTATTTGTCAAACACGGGGCCAATAGTCACCTGTTGCAGCAACGGCACCAGTATGGGCGCGGCGTGATGCCCCACGTAGGAAGCAACCCCCACCACCCTCCTCTTTGTCAAACACGGGGCCAATAGCACAGAATAAATAATAGTACTAGGTACAGAAGGCGCACTCTCTGATAGCAAACGTGCGAATTTAATTCTAGCTACCACGCCACTAACGTTCAAATTACATTGAACGCGTTGAACGTGACCCTGGCTATAATAGCCTACCGTTTGTCGTTGCGCTCGCATTAAAACAAAATGCACCTTAAGTCCGCGCCGCGAGAGTCCGTATTACCACAGACGATTACGCATTACGTATTAGAGTCTTCACAAGCGCGCGCGTTTTTCCTTCTAAATGGCCGCCCGGCGTAGGTACATTCTAGAGCTCTGGCGCGGAGTGCGCCGGGCCTGACTATAGTCACCTGTTGCAGCAACGGCACCAGTATGGGCGCGGCGTGATGCCCCACGTAGGAAGCGACCCCCACCACCCTCTCGAAGAAGCACGCGCGCAGCGCTGCCTCCTCTTTGTCATTCAAAAACGTCACCATGTGAGATAGTATCACGTCGTTGGCTGGAATCGGAAGCTCATGTTAATCGTCTTCACTTTTAAAAAGAGCGTCAATATGACGGCCTCGTAGCCTAGTTGGTAGTACGTCTGCCTACGAAGCACAAGGTCGCGTGTTCGAATCCCGCCCAGGGAAAATATTCGTGTGATGAGCACTTGTGTTTGCCTTGTGTCTGGATGTTGTATATTTATATGCGTATCTATATCAATCAGCTGTCTGGCACCCATAGTTTGAGATCAGATGGCCGTGTGTGAGATATCCCACATATTTATTTATTATTTATTTATTAATAGTAGGAGAGTCAAAGAGGGGATTTCGAGATTTGCATTAGCGCGGCAGATTAACATAAGGGTTTCTTGTATTGACCTATGCTTGTGTCGAAAAGGTACAACCAATCAAGCTTCACCGGACTACATAAGAGGGGATACCTTATACCCTGTTAATTGTATTTTATTGATAAATGATAAAATAAATAAATATTTCGATTGCATACGAGGCCTGAATAAGCGATCGCGCTTTTTGAAAATTTTCTACGAGCTTGCTTAACTTCTAAATTGGCAGTCTTTTGAGTGGCAGCATTTTTGCGGTTCACTCGGCATCCTTTTTGAAAATCTGACGCGCTAGAGCATTTTTTCTTTTTGTTATTCTCAACCCTTCCGTATGGTTATATTGGTTACCCCCACCATGCAAACAGCAGATTAACATGCCCTTGTTACCAGAAGCACGTTACGCGACTCATACATCAATATCTGACACGATCGAGTATTTCCATGTAAAGAGGATTCATCTTTAGCTGTCTTATTTTGTAAACAAACCACTCACCTCGACAAAATCACAAGTTTACGTGCTAATCACACTATAGAACTAGCTGAAAATACACATACACCTCACGCAAACACTTATCAAGCATTCACTCACGATTCTGTTGGAATTAATCATCAAAAACCTAAGTATTTCGCAAAATTATTAACAAATCGCTCTAACCTCAAACTATATTTCAATCGGTAATTTTTAGACTGTCTGTGGATTTTAGGGATGAGGTTGAATCATGCACACGTACACAATTCAATTATTTTATCGGAGCTGCGTTCCGATATGCGCTTAAATTACTTTCGAATCAAACTGTCAGCGCCGTGAGCTCAAATCTAGTGGAAATAAAGTATCGCGGAAATATTTGGCAGTACAACATATTTGCAAATATAATGAACACTAAGTATTATTACGTAATATTACATTTCATTTGTAAATAATGATGACAATAATAAATCTCAATGGCTGTATTCCTCATTTTGTGACCACCCTAGCATATTTCTGTCATGCCGCTCTCGACGGCAGTATCGGACGACATCAAAGGCGTTTGACCACTGTTGTAATTGATAACACTGTTGTAATTCGGTTCGCGCTTTGAGTGCGCTCAAATTCATTTCAGCGCGTTTCGGAACGCAAGGTAATTGAATTTTTCAGAATTGATATTAATATATCATAATGAATGAATGACATCGATTCCTTTATTTGCGCGACTTCTTATATCAGATCAGAGCTGCCAGATGAAAAGACATGTTATATAATATAATCGTACACTTTTTATTACCAATTTATAGGATATTCCGAAATGCTTGTAATTACCAATTACAATCAATCACAAATTCAATTACATTCAATTAATTCAATGAAATTTATTATTTGGCAGCACTATTTTGTATCCATGGCCTCAAGATGGCCGCCTATCGCCATGTTTGTTTACAAAATAAGACAGCTAAAGATGAATCCTCTTTAGGTTATGATTCGCTTTTACTTATTTTTTTAAATCTGTTGACGCTTCCCCTTCTATCACAGAAGAAAATAATAGTACTAACCCGTACAGAATGGACACTCACCCCCCCGCGCCAAAATGAGTTCCCCGCCCGATATAGCGCCCCACGCCCCGCACCCCGCAGGCGCCGCGCGACTCTACTGGGGTTTTCGGGGGTGTTTTACATAGCGCCTAGCGCCATTGATATTGTAGTTGATATTCAGTTGTTATTCAAAAAGAAGTAGCTTCTTAAAACGCGTTTTCTGTATGGAGTGACCGACCAGTGCCACTACTAAAAAAGAAAACATTATAAACCTTTTCTTCTTATTAGGTAACTAATCTTTTCCGCGGACAACCAATTTAGCATCTAGGCTCTCCTACTACAAGTGACTAGGGCTGTTGACTTCAAAATATCTTTCTAGGTATGTTTATGACTATCGCTTTGATTTAACAATAGTTACCTTTCTGTTTTCCAAAGAATATACACAGCTTAGTGATTCCATTCTCGACTAACGCCCGCTTGACCACTGCTTGCGAATCCGTTAACAAGTAGGAAACAGTTGATCGCACCTGCCACAATACAAGATTCATTCATTTTAATAAAATCAATCCACCATGTTTTATATGAATGAACGAACAACCCAGCCATGAAGCCATTTAAGACTATTTAATGTGATCGATTTTTTTTTATTTAATTTCCACGGGAATATATGGCAGGTACAAGTATAGATGTAAAAATTCCGGTAGTTAACCAAATTTTCGGTCAGTGTTACCACCTTCCAAATAATTAAATCACTAAGTTTGCTTTATAAAGTCAGTCATTAAAGTCACTAGATAATCGAATTTTTGCTATCACTTTTTTCCTAGAAATTGCTAATTAAGTCTAGACGAAAAAAGGAAGGTTAGGCAAACAAACTTAGTGATTTAATTATTTGTAAGGTGGCAACACTGACCAAAAATTTGGTTACCTACCGGTAGTCTACTGAATTTTTACATCTATAGGTACAAGCAGTAGATTGAGAGTGTTTGAAGGTGTATTCTACAAGTATTGTTACCATTTCGTGTAAGGCAGACAGTTCCGTCTCGTAATTGATGTTCGCAGCTTCCTTGTCTACCATATTCTGGGTCTGGTCCAGAAAACGCACGGCCGTCTCTGCTAGCTTAGCTGCAAACAAACAATAACAATAACATAGAATAAGAATAAGAATAAGACACATTTATTTGCGGGACAACACAACACAACAGAGAATACAAAAGTTAACAAGTATGACTAAAAATTACATGGTACGAATACAATTTATACAATATGGATTATTGTAATGTAGTGAGGGATTTTCAAGATTGCATTTAAGAAAAAAAAGGTTCTATTGACTCAAATAGATGGCGTGCATGTCGGATAAAATGTCAAAAACGAGCTTGTCAAACCAATCAGGGCAGCTAAAAAACTGGCAACACTGTTGTTGTCACGTCAATCGTCACGCATTTTATTGTGTTTTAATTTCGTTTCCTGTTTTTGCGTGCTGAGTTGCGTTTAAATTTTTGATTCGTTTTACCAGTGACCTTTTTGCGACTAAATTTTGTGACATCTTTTCCTACCTTCAAGCACGTCTATTTTATTTGACGTAAGATTTAGTGCAGCGCCATCTCTTATTTCCATAACGAAACCTTTTTTTGTTTTTAGAACTGTCAAAATGAAAATCCCTCACTGTAATGTAGATAGCAAGGGGGTACGTTTAACTCTTTTCTGGTAAGAAATAAATACTTATATCTGAAAGTTTGGCTCATTTTAATAGATCTATTTTGTTATTCTGCCTTAATTTACAATCTTTTTTTTCCCGTTTACTTTTCCACTCTTAAAAGCAATCATTGCCATTTAGCAAAAAAGTATAATTTTGACACATTAATCTGTATTCTGATAGTTCATCTAGTTGACTTAATAAATACATAAATAAATAATGCAGAGTGTACAAATAAGGTCATTTGGAGTTCAAATTAATTTAATTTAAATCACTGATATAAATGTAACAATATATAAAAGATAAGACAAGACAAGACAAGACAAGACAAGACAAGACAAGACAAGATAAGATAAGATAAGATAAGATAAGATAAGATAAGATAAGATAAGATAAGATAAGATAAGATAAGATAAGATAAGATAAGATAAGATAAGATAAGATAAGATAAGATAAGATAAGATAAGATAAGATAAGATAAGATACGATACGATACGATACGATAAGATAAGATAAGATAATTTTATTTGCCTTAAAAAGCCAACACAATACATCGGTATGCAATATTTTTTGGTAATGTTGAAATGCGACTCACCGATGTTGTTGGCATAGGCGATGCGCACAGTGACGGCGGGGTCGGTGGCGCAGTGGGCCAGCTCCGGCAGGATGTACTCCGGGAACACGTTGCAGTCCGCCTTCGGCAGCGCGCGCACCAGCGCCACGCATGACGTCACACACTGCACGGCGCACGCGCGCACCCGCGCCGCGCTGTCATACGACAGGTGGATCTGGGGCACACAAGAAAATAATAGTACTAACCCGTACAGAAAGGACACTCACCCCCCCGCGCTAATATGAGTCTCCCGCCCGATATAGAAAGAAAGAAATAAAGAAAACACATTTATTTGCACTGTTGCGACAAATTACACACTGAAATGTAGAAAAAAAAAACATATTGTGTAGTGTCTACCGTGGTACATCTACGGGCCGGCACGGCATCGGATCGAAAAGAATTTTACAATTTTTAAACGAAATTAAACCTTGTATACAGTATTTAAACTCTACATTACCAAGTCACGCACAGCAGCTTGACTTGTCGTCGTCGTAAATTACTTGGAATTTTGGTAAACACGTGATCGAAATGCAATTTTACTGTTTGTCTATCGCAGGCATGTTCCAGCGTAACGTCACTTAGGAAAACACTTTTTGTTATACCAATCTCGCGTTATTTTTTTAGTTTACTTTATTACATTACGTTTAAACATTTTAATAACATTACATTAAACATTTTAAATACCCCCGCCATAAAACCGTTACTTGATCCTTTCAACAACTAAAACTAAAAGAGCTGATAATCTTCAAATGGCTGAAGAAATTTTCTTGGAGCATAGCTAAGAACACTCTCGATTGTGTTGTGACACCTTGCGAACAAAAATAAAATAGATCAAAATCGGCGCATCCGTTTAGCAGCTACGATGCCACAGACACACACGTCAAACTTATAACACCCCCTTTTTTGTCGGGGGTTAAAATACTGTCCATAAATAAAAAAATAATGTGGGGACATCTCACACACGGCCATTTGACCTCAAACAAGGAAGAGCCTGTATTATGGGTGTCAGACAGCTGATATACATATCACTACATAGTATAAAACAAAGTCGCTTTCTCCGTCCCTATGTCCCTATGTCCCTCCCTTTGTACGCTTAAATCTTTAAAACTACGCAACGGATTTTGATGCGGTTTTTTTTAATAGATAGAGGGATTCAAGAGGAAGGTTTATATGTATAATACATGCATAATATACTTAAGGATAACCCACAATAACCATTTTCCCGTGCGGAGCCGAGGCGGGTCGCTAGTATAGAAATAAAACAGTTTTACTCACGATATAAGGCAAGATCCTGTCCAAAATGACTTCCGAACTGGAATTCTCACACAATAATTGCAGTATCTCCAGCGCATACAGCTTGGACGTGCAATGGTGCAGCCCCCTTATGCATGACGTCACCAATGACGTAATCAATATCAACCCTTCGCTGTCGGGCGCCAACTCTTTCCTCTCCGGCACTTTAGTGTCAACCTCTTCAAACCCCCCGACATTTAATGTCACGACTTTAAATCCGTCCTTCTTTAAATTGTCTATGGTTTCAATGTTGTTATTGTCTGTGGTTTCGTCGACTAGATCTTGGTAGTTCTTGGTGTCGGACGGTTGGGTGAATATTTTGATGATGTTTCTGATGTCTTGTTGTATTTTGAGGATTTTCTCGTCTGGCGGCAGGATGGGTTGCGCGGAGAATATTAGCATGTACGATTGGAGGAATGAGTAGAAGTACTTTGGGAATAGCCTGAAAAAAAAAAGAAAAAAGATCTAAAGTTCAATCAATGATCAATTGCGTTATTTTTATCACTACATAGTATAAAACAAAGTCGCTTTTTCTGTCCCTATGTCCCTCCCTTTGTACGCTTAAATCTTTAAAACTACGCAACGGATTTTGATGCGGTTTTTTTTAATAGATAGAGTGATTCAAGAGGAAGGTTTATATGTATAATACATGCATAATATGCTTAAGGATAACCCACAATAACCATTTTCCCGTGCGGAGCCGGGGCGGGTCGCTAGTTAGGTAAATAAAGCCTGACCAAAGAAATAAGAACCTGCTCTGGGGGCGACCACTCCATCACAAAGGCAGATAATAGGACCGATTCTACGTACTACGCTCTAACTTAAATTTAAAAACCATATGTCTCTTTCTCGTTCTTAAGAACGGAAAGGGACGGGTGATTATCAACTTAAATTTAGAGACGTCAAACATCAATTTTACGCGTAGTTTGCACTAGTTTAGCAGGCCTGCGAAAACATCACACTTAAAATTAAGCTAAGTTTGACAGCTGCGCTTATTTTAAATACGAGTAGGTATCATTCATTCAAAATTAGATTCATTCATCTCCCATCATTTTCGATTCCCATATGAATGAAAGAGGCCAAGAACTTTAATTCAGATATTTTAGCGGCCACGCCGGAATTGAGCATTCGGCTAGGACTGTTGACTTCCATTCGGAAGTTCGCAGGTTCAAACCTCGGCGTACAATGTATTTTCGATTTTCGAATTCATATGTACGTTTATTCGACGCTCTTACGGTGAAGGAAAACATCGTGAGGAAACCTGCACACACCTGCGAAAAATTTCAAAGATTATGTGTGAAGTTGACCAACCCGAACTGGGCCAGCGTGGTCGACTAAGGCCTATTCACCCTGATTTCAGGCATAGTAGAAAGACTGTTAAGTAAGTTATCTTCATACTAACGCACCGAGCGCGGCTTATATGTGTGCGTCATAGTATCTATGCGTCGCCGCACGCACACTCAATCAAAATCTCGACCCGTTTCTCAGTGCGCCAGTCGAGATTTGGTTTGAGTGTGCGTGCGGCGACGCATAGATACTATGACGCACACATATAAGCCGCGCTCGGTGCGTTAGTATGAAGATAACTTACTTAACAGTCTTTCTACTATGTTTCAGGGTAGGCTCGAGCCCCTCGGTAGGGACATTATATGAGCTAACACACATTTTCACGTGATTTTTCCACGATTCTCGGTCGAAATATCGGTAAACTTAATTTAAAACGAAATCGTGGAGAAAACCCGTGAAAATGTGTGTTAGTGCAGTTAACAACCGCGAAAATCTAAGAATGTTCATAATATGAGCTGTTAACAATGTGGTATTACTCACGTGCCCCTAGCCTGGTCTAAGTAAATCTCAGCGCTTTTTCTCTCGCGAGGGTTTCTTTCTGTCATAGAATGCAGTAGACTCTTGAGGAGAGGGTCGCAGGAGTCCGGCAGCGTCATGGTGGGAGGCCTGTCTTCGCCGTTGCGGTACGCGAGGAGGCCTGGCAAGTCTAGGGCTGGGGTGCCGTCGTTCCAGAGCTCTAGGAGGGCGCAGCTGGAACAATTACACTAAGTACTTCTCTATATCATCACTACATAGTATAAAACAAAGTCGCTTTTTCTGTCCCTATGTCCCTCCCTATGTCCCTTTGTATGCTTAAATCTTTAAAACTACGCAACGGATTTTGATGCGTTTTTTTTTAATAGATAGAGTGATTCAAGAGGAAGGTTTATATGTATAATACATGCATAATATGCTTAAGGATAACCCACAATAACCATTTTCCCGTGCGGAGCCGGGGCGGGTCGCTAGTTGAACATAAATTATTTTATACTATGTAAGATATTTCTACCGTCTGAAGTCACTAGCATAAAATTGGGGTTATTTAACCATTTCAGGTTACAGCAAAATCAAAGATAAAAATTAAGAAAATCATCGCTAAGAGTCCCAGCGTTTTGGCGTCATAGGTAGCAAGGCGATTTTAAAAATTCTTCCACCATTAGAAAGCTACATTTACCCTGAGTAACATAGGCTACCTTTTACCGCGGGAAAATGCCTCATTCCCACGGGAAAAACTGTTAACGCGGGCCGAGCCACGGCGTAAAGCTAGTACTATATAACTGATTCCAACTTACCCTGCCGAAAAGATATCCATGCTTGGAACTAGTTCACCGACTTTACAAGGCGATTCACTCAGCAGAAGACCTCCTGACTTATCATCGCCCTAAAACAAAATATTGCTTAGTCTTTAAAGAGAAGATCTGGTTAATTATTGTGACAAAATTTTCTACTTTTTCTTTTGTGCCAGAATATATATTGTCCTTCACGATGTTTTTGCGTATCAGCGAGCTAGGCCGAGGTCCGAGGCTCCCTCGAGCCGCCCCTAGACGCGCGTACATGACTACTTTGTGCAGTAGAGCCATCCGCTCCCCCGCTAGTCCGGTGAAGCTTGATTAGTCGTACTTTTTCGACACAAGTATAGGTCAATTAAAAAAATAACAATATAAGGGAATGAGAATCGCTGAATTTAAGTGGCAGTGGGCGAGGCAGATTGCACGTAGAACCGATAGCCGTTGGGGCAGTAAGGTTCTTGAAGGAAGCCGGAAGGTGTAACGTGGGCAGATCCTCACAACATTTTGAGGGATTTCAGCGACTAATGTCTATAAGAATATGTCTAGCAATAGTGGACGGGATGTCTACAGGCTTAAATGATGATTGATGATGATGGATGACCTCCCTGGTCGAGTGGTCAAAACGCCACGCGTTACTGAACTTCTGGGGTCGAATCCCGAACGTCAATATAACTTTGTGAGACTTTCCACAGTTTGATTAGGAGTAGACATTGCATCTGAATCAACTGATTGTGCGAAAAGAAAGATGATTCCGTGCTTCGGGAGGCACGTTATGTACAGATGTAGTCGTTAATTAAAAGAGTCATGTCAGAAGCCATAGGCGGCTCAATAACTCTGACATCGGGGTTGGTAGGTAGTTTAATCTCGAAATCTACACGCAAGCACAATAAATAATACTACTAGGTACAGAAGGCGCACTCTCTGATAGCTAACGTGCGAATTTAATTCTAGCTACCACGCCACTAACGTTCAAATTACATTGAACGCGTCCAACGTGACCTGGCTATAATAGCCTACCGTTTGTCGTTGCGCTCGTATTAAAACAAAATGCACCTTAAGACCGCGCCGCGAGAGTCCGTATTACCACAGAATATATAATAGCGTCGTCACAAGCGCGCGCGTTTTTCCTAGTTTTTCGGCATAGGTACATTTTGGAGCTCTGGCGCGGAGTGCGCCGGGCCTGATGCAAGCAAGCAATGATAATGATGGTATCACTGGCAGAATTGTCACCACTGACAGAAATATTGAATTGAATTGAATTGAATGATGGTAAGTAATATAGTCACTTGGGGTCTGTTAGCCGGATCCGGCGCGCCGACGAATCGTTCCGGCGCGACGTAGCAGAGCCTGCGGCGCGACGTGTCGAAGAAATAGCTGAAGTCGGCCGGGTTGTCGTCCGGCAGGAAAGTCGGCTTGAACGACGCGATGTCCGTTAGAAGCACCCACAGCCATGACGTCACCATTATATTCTCCAACTGAAAAAATATATGTATATTTGAAATGCTCGCGACATGCTCATTCAATGACATGTGTTTAAGGTCGAGATAAATAAGAAAGCGGACTGTATTAGAATTAAAACTGGTTTAATATAATTAGTAATGCAATTTACAGAACTTAAGACGCGCGGTTACAAAATAATGAGAAAGTAAAGGTACAATAGTGAAGAGACGCCGGCCTCTTTTTTTTTCGAATTAACCTATGCTCGAGTCGAAAAAGTACGACGGATCAAGCTTCACCGGACTTGCAGGGGAGCGGAAGACCAACGCGACTAGGGGCGGCTCGAGGGAGCCTCGGACCTCGGCCTAGCGAAGAGAACTTTGCAACTTATGACTGTTTAATAAGGCAGTGTTGTTTACACCGTTGTTGTTAACAACTGACGTAACTAAGAGATATAAATATCCTAAAATTAAATAAATACTTTGAATATTAAACTTTGAACTTGCACTTGACATTACATAATTATTTTTAAATAATAATTTAAAACATAATTTTAATAAATTCACCTTGATATCTCCATGGCAAATAGACAGTTTATGCATTCTATGCAAAGCATACAGCACTTGGAATGTGATCCATTTCTTCTCCAGAACAGTCAGGAATGGTCTTGTAGACATACGGTCGTACACACTGTATTTACAATATTCACGCATTAGCAGCCCTGCTTTGTCCGTTAACTGTGAACAAAAGAGCAATCTTCTTCAGCAGCATTCTTTTGCCCACCATTGGGCATATGCATTAAATTTTAAACTAATACAAAATATCCTTTTTACCACAAAATAGGGAAACAGTGTATGACACAAAAAAAGAAGACAAGTCGCAGCCTTATCACTCTAAGATATTTCTTCCAGGCAACCAATTGATAGGATAACCATTATGTTTAAATTAAAATTAAAAAAGTAAACCCATTCCCCATTCATATTTTTTTTTTTGTGTTTGTTAATGCTTGTTATAATAGCGTCACAAGACTGGCTGAAAAATCTTTCTTTTTTCTTTCTTTCCTTATTGTCAGGGTGAACTTTGTATATTCAAGTCCGGTGAAGCTTGATTTGTCGTACCTTTTCGACACAAGCATAGGTCAATTCAAAAAAAAAAAAAAAAAAAAAAAAAAAAAAAAAAAAAAAAAAAAAAAAAAAAACTTTGTATGTCATTTAGCTAAACACCATAGTGTTTGTCACAGGACAAACAAATAATACAAAGATAAAATATACAAGCCAAAACAAAGAATTAAATCAGTGATGAATTTAGGCTCATCTATTTAAAAAGATACTTACAATAACTCTCTGAAATGGTAAGCAGTTGAACGCAGAAGCGAGCTGTTCTTTGATCTTGAGTATCCTCTCTTTGTGTTCAGCTAGTGGTAAAGAAGGGTCGTGAACTGCAAACACCTTGACCACGACCAACCCTTCGCGAGAACGAGCTCGCGCCACCTTGAGGAATCTCGTAGATCCCAGACTATAAAAAAATATCTAATTAATTTAACCCATTTAATGTCAAGTTTAACAGTCTATTGTGTTCATCTATCACACGTATATAGTAATTTTACACGGTTTAGGAAAAATTGTACTCTACCTACAGCTGTTTGCTTTGTTTTTAGGCTATAGGTACTTTTTTTTCGTGTAACATCATACATATTATGACATATTACCCTTTCAAATGTAATTGAATACATTTAGCTTACTATAGTGTTTTGTTGACTTTGATTGTGTGATAAATCTAAAATTAATTATAAAATTAGTGCCTCGGTCAGAGTCAACTCTCTTATAAATAAATAAAGAAGTTCTGTTGGTTGACTGTTTAAATTAAAGCTAGAGACTTGAAATTTTAATTTACTTAATTACAACATTTACACAAATAAATAACAGAGTAAAATAATTTGTAATGTCAACATCACACCCACAGCAATCAGCTGATCACAACTACAAAAGATAAATGTTCATATTTCATACCTTTGATCAAAGGTAAGATCCACATGGTCACTGAGGTAGTGCTCCACGGGGTAGATCTGCGACGGAGCGACGCCAACGAGTTGATTCCCCATCGCGAAAACAAAAATAAACACCACGCGAAAATATTCAAATCACTCCACCACCATCAAGTCATCGCCTCTAAACAATGAAGACACTTATGATATGACACTTGGTAGATTGAATAACTGTTTATCTTAAACTAATTATTCATTTATATGTAGAAAAGAAAGATTTTAGAGTTTGGAAACAAAGAAAGAAAGAAATATTTTCAATCCAAAACCTATCTGTTTGACACTTTGACTATCGTCCATGAGTTCTACTGGAAGCGCAGCCAGCGCAATAACCTGAGCGCACTTATCCTTGTCTTTCTCATATATTCAGAAAGAGAAAGTGATATGATTTGATTAAAAACTTTACTACATGAACACTTTGATAAATAAAAAAAGGATTAACCGGTATTATTTCGGACAATCCTTTGTGTACATCACTATAAAGCATAGACAAAATACACCTCATCACTCTCTTGGCTGTCAATTTTCTACTTTATGGTTTCTTCTCTTCTTCATTCAACAAACAAGCAGTCCACCCATTTTAGCGAATTTCGTGTAGTTTCTTTGGGATTATTCACAGAAATGACTTCTAAAAGTGAAAAGGATCGAGCCAAACAGATCCAGGATCGATGTCAGAACATATTGATGCAGATGCTGAAGGATGAGGACAATAAATACTGTGTTGATTGCGATGCGAAGGGTACGTTGCATTTTCTTTTTATTTTGCAATATTCAAGGCTTCATTGTCGCTGTGTTCTTGAAAATAAGCAAATGAAAGTAAAAAGTACACATTCACAAGGTTGCAGTACATATTTTTTTGGAAAATATGCAGTCTGGGTGTTCATATTGCAGGAAAGTAGTAAGTAGAAATAATTGATACACTAGTGAGTCACAAATTCTTGATATCGGAACACATTTTAGTTATTATCAATTGAGGGCTAATTTACACTTGGCTTCCGATCTTCGAGGCTGACCTGGGTCAGTCAATAACCTCAACCTGCATTGGTACCTTGAGCCCATAACTGTTATAAGTATATCAATTACCTACTACTATGTACACCTATATTGATTTTTTCCAACTACCTATCATACATTAAAATAAATATTTTCTTGTATTTATGATCCATAAAATTAGGGAAACTTATCTAAGCACATTTATTAGATAATATTAATATGTTATGCATAATATAATTCACTTTAATCTTTAAAACATATGTATTTGTTTTTTATATATTTTAAAGTCTAGTAGGTATGTATATTATACTATCCTATGCCCAATATTTGATTAAATAAATTTTTCTTCAAATAATAAATAAAAGTCATGTAATTTATTGGATCAAAATAAATACAACTTAGGTGTATCATACAAGTGATTGTTATAAAATATGTTTACAGGTTCATTTATTCAGGCCTTATCAACTAATCAATGCTTTATTTATCCATAAAAAGTGCAGCTTATAAAATAAAACCAAGATAATAAACATGAATAAACATTTAAAATCTGTTGTATTAGTTTTTCCATAAATACTAACATGGAAAATTTTATGTAAAATATTTACCACTATAAATGGATAGGTATAGCAGTCAATAGCCTTTTAATAACTATTTCCTGTTATGGAAACAATTACAACACTTTAGCAAGGTTAGTATGCTAATTACTAATTTGTCCAATGAACAGTTTGACCATTCTATATTAGGCACAAGGGAAATATGAAATGGCAAAACATATTTTAATAGCTTATACCAAGTACGTTAGAATAGTAGCTGGACATATTGTCATATTATAAAGAATTGAAAAATAACAATGGCGTTGCTTTTAAGAAGTGTGTGAATATTCTGTATTGCAACCGGCATAATGTAGTGTGAGTGTGTGTGTGTGTGTATGCAATGTACATACAAACCCCATTCGGCATATTACAGGTGCTTCAAATGTCTTGTTTTGACATAAATAAATATTATCATAAACTTAAATAATTAAAGACTGCTAATCTACTGCAAAAATATAGTTGTATTCAATTTTGGAAAGGTGTGCATAAGTCAGTTATTATAAAGATAGAAGTGTCATTCTATTAGGTGGAACCACACCGGACGATACGAACGCAGGCAGGAGCGCGCTCCACACTCCCTTCCGCGAATGCACAAACATTGGCTGAAGGGTGCACACAAGAGCGCCTCTCCATATTCCTGGTTTCCTCAGTTGAAAAAAAGACGCTCGTAAGAGACGTCACAACAATATGTGCCGCTACTGTAGCATTCGCTGCAGCGTATTTTCACTGTTTAATTGTTATCATTTTCCAAACATCATTAAAACGATCTTTGGACATGTTTTTTTGGATCCTATTTTATGGAGTGACGTTGGTAAATTTCTAAAAAACGATAACTCTAGTTTGTGAGTCCATCAATTCACTGGCGCGAGTCGCAGCGGGAATCTGGCGCATTAGCTTCGCTTAATACACAAAACTTGACGAAACAAATAAAAATATTGTAAAATATTTTGAAAAGATGCAACGCCTGTGGAGTTTCTTTCGGCGAGTTCTTCTCCACAGAAGACAGCCAAATTGTGAACAGGCCTCGACGTCGAAAAATGATTTGTAAAAAATCATAATTCGAATAAAAACTTTTTGAACTTTGAACTTTGAAACTACCCGAGAACAAGGGTTCTCGGGATGGTGTTGATGTACCGACATGGAAAGGATAGAACGCTAATATGCACGAGATAACACGAATATAGACCAATACTCTCTCACACTCGTATTTGGCAACTCTCCTGTAGTTTTGTACAGAATGTGGAGCCTGCTTAAGGAGAGCGCACACCTTGCCGCGAGCGATCCGTTGGTAAGGCTGCCTCGCCCCTCGGTAAAAAAAAAATTCTCCCTCTATGGTGTGGACACTGTGGACACGGTAACAGGGGAGCGCGTGATTAAGCTCTAATGGTATCGAATGGAGAGCACAGAATATATAATAGTACTAGGTACAGAAGGCGCACTCTCTGATAACAAACGTGCGAATTTAATTCTAGCTACCACGCCACTAACGTTTAAATTACATTGAACGCGTCGAACGTGACCCTGGTAGCCTACCGTTTGTCGCTGCGCTAGTTATTAAACAAAATGCACCTTAAGACCGCGCCGTGAGAGCCCGTATTACCGCAGACTAAATAATAGCGTCTTCACAAGCGCGCGCGTTTTTGCTACTAAATGGCTGCGAAATCGCGGCTGCAAGGCGTAGGTATATTCTGGAGCTCTGACGCGAAGTGCGCCGCCGGGCCTGTCCAGAGCGAGATTTCAACTATAAGTAGATCAGTATGAATCGGTTGGAATGTATTGGAAATTTGGAACGGCGCGGCAAGATAGCAAAAATGTTCAAGCCGTCCAGACCAGTACGATCATGATCCATGCTCCACGCTTCTGCATCGTGGATCGCTGGATCGTCCGGTGTGGTTCCGCCTTATTAACCAGATGATGCCATAACAAAACAGTTGCACATGCTTTTATTATGCATTATGTAATAAGTAATATTACCATGATTCTACATAACTATTGAATAGTACCTAAAAATAGCAGAGGCAAAATTTAATCATTAATTCATTATCATTGTTTATTCGCAAAATAACTGTTTTGCAAATAGAGCACTCTCATATCTTACTTCTTATCTCATTTACACACAATTTCCTCTTTCTTTTGCCAACTTAATTAATCGACACTCCGTAGAAATAACATCGTAACTTGAGTTACGATGAAAACGAGTTAAGTTCATATCTTTTCTCGTCGTATTATTCTCCATTTTTTTGTCTTAGAAATGTATCTCTAAGTTAAATAGATCCGGAGATAGCTAGAGTTACAACAACGTAACCCACGTCGACTTTTAAAAACTAAATATTTGTCAACATTAAAAACATACTGTATTGATATGCAATTTTATTACACGGGCAAAATATTCGCTGTTTAAAAACTACAACAATGTATATTTATTTACAATTTTTTATTGGCAAGTTTTGAGTACACACTGCATGCAAAGCAAACGGTGTATATCTACACCTGATCAATGGGCAACTATAATAAAATGTGCCAAATCTTCTGGTGAACCGTAACAGCTGACTGAAGTCACGCAATATTTAATATACGACTTTAAAAAATACAGTCAGCAATATCCAAATTGGAATACAGACAAAAATAACACAAAAGTTCAGTGGATAAAGATAAAGCATATTTATTTTTATTATTATTACAAACCGGATTTGGTCATGACGGGTTGGGCAGGACGTGGATGTAAACGTGGTGGCAAACGTGGTCGTATCGACGTCTGACCAATCGATGAGAGTCTACAGAAAGGCGATACTGATCCTTTGCCTATAACAGCGGCGAAATATAGAGATTTATGGAGTTTATAAATGCACGGCGAAGGCTGTTTCAGCTGTTTATTGTTCATTTAATAAAATAAAAAAACCTGTTGGAAAAGTAGAATGTTAAATCTGATATTGATGACGACGAAAATGATATTGATGAACACGATAATTGTTAGATCATCAAATTAATTAAAACCTTTCCACATATTTAATTTAATCTTATAAAATATTTATGTAACAGAAATAAAATTATAATAATTATAATAATATTGACGAATAAGTTCCCGCTGCGACTCCGCCCGCGTTAATAGTTTTTCCCGTGGGAATGAGGAATTTTCCTGCGGTCAATCGTAGTTTATGTTCTTTGCCAAGGTCTATTTTATCTTTGTGCCAAGTTTCACCAAAATCGATTTAGTAGTTTCGGAGCCTTTTCAAGTATTAGAAATATTTTAGCTATTTTTTTTACATCTATTGATGTTTTACATTATTGAAGTTTTAGTAAAGATCCCTATTTATTTCGAAAATTAAATATAGCATCTATGTTACTCAAGGATCATCAGCAAAAGATTTTTTTAAATCGGTTCAGTAGTTCCGTAAAGTTTTTCCACATAAACGTCGTTTACTTTTCCTATGGGAATGGTATCGATACAAAAAAATATGGTCGGGTAGCAATAGCAACATTTACGGGCTTTACAAATATTATAACTTTGATCTCCTCCACTCGTCCACTCGGACTCCCGGTGGATTTCTACTAACAATTCTACAACCATGCCAAGTTTTATTAACTCGTCCAATTTCAATAGTTTTTTGCACTAAATATCCTACTATTATGACCATTTCAATTTTTACAACTTTTTGAATCGTTATATTATGTCAAAAACGGTGGCTCGTAGAAAAAAGGTATTGATATATTTTTGTAGATAATTTTATGATCTACAATCTTTGGCTAAAGTGTTTTATGATTAAACTTACCGTTTTTCTGAAAATCGCGAAACACTCATTTTTTTGACCTTAAAAAAAATTCTATACAGGGGAAACATGGGGAACTTTCAAATTTTATTTTTATACATATTTTGAACAATCTTACCGATTTTCAGCTCGATGGGAATTTATGTAGGTTTACCCCTATTTTTTGGTCTAATTTGACCGGACTACTATTCAATGCAAACAGAGAAACAATCAAACCTTTCGTCTTTATAATATTAGTATGATGTTGACGATGATAAATAATGATAATAATAATATTAAACGAAATTACATACAATACTAAATAATAATAAAAAACAAATTTAATACTTGTGATAGGAACTTAAGTACTTATTATAATTTTATTTCTGTTATCATCGATATTTACTTAATTTTACCTCATCTACTTAATGTTACTTCATCACGAAAGCAATTACTTGAGTTTTTATTGGAAAAGTTTACGATCGAATCCCACTTTAGACTTGAAGAAGTCGGTTAAACATGGACTGTCATGATATTATTTGGCGATGCTTGCTTGCTTGTCGTTTTGGGGTTTCCTAAAAAACCTTCTTCAAAATCTTCAAATGGCTGAAGATATTTTCTTGGATCATACTCGTAGCTAAGAACACTCTTGATTGTGACCTTGCAAACAAAATAAACTAGATCAAAATCGGCGCATCCGTTTAGGAGCTACGATCCCACAGACAGACAGACACATACGTCAAACTTATAACACCCATCTTTTTTGTTGGGGGTAAAAAAGACAAAAAGTCTACAACAAATCTCATTTTTCTCATGATGTTACTAGTTTCATCTATGGAAATCTTAAAGAACGTGTGGTTTTTTTTTAATTTCAAACTGCCAGAAAATCTCTCATTATGGACGGTTCCGTTTTTTCTTTTCGAGTACGGAACCCTAATTATGAAAATATTTTCGTGCTTCTAACTTTTAAAAGCTTGATTTAACATCAGGGTTCTATGTTTATCTTATATTATTACTAATAGATGAGGGCAATAAGCTCATTATTGCGGATCGCAACCGCTAGATGGCGTTGGGTGTTTTTTAAAACTCGCTAACAATGTGTCTTTTGCGTTCGACGGCTTGTGATGAGGTGGTGTGTAGCGTCAACTCCATCTTAGTAAGTGTTGCAAATTGCAATATAATTTTTGGAAATTGCTCTTAAATTATTAAAGGGCAATTTAAATAAAAAGTAAAGTAACAAATTTTCTTTTTTTCATACTACATGATTGTAGTAGAACAAATAGTCAAAAATGGGAATTAGTAATAACATAATCTTATTATATAGGTCTCTACTCGAAAATGTTAAGTAAGTAGATAATTTGATTTAGTTAAGTTTTGATTTTGTGTCACTTTTTCAAATAATTTGTAAAATAACATTTTATTTATTTTTTTCATTACGCTGCAGTGCAAAATCTTCATAACTTTCTATATTTAATTGTATTTGTTCTATTTTATGATTCACTAACTTCCCGCCGCGGCTCCGCCCGCGTTACTAGTTTTTCCCGTGGGAATGAGGAATTTTCTCATGGTAAAAGTTAGCCTATGTTCTTCCGCATGGTCTATCTATTCTATCTTTGTGCCAACTCCACCCGCTTTAACTATTTTTTCCGTGGGAATGAGAAAGTTTCCCGCGGTAAATTGTAGCCTATGTTCTTTCCTAAGGTCTATTCTATCTTTGTGCCAAGTTTCACCAAAATCGGTTCAGTACTTTCGGAGCATTATAAATTATTAGGAATATTTAACGTATTTTTTTACATCTTGGGTTATATTATTGAAGATTTATTAAGGATCCCTAATTTTTTAGCCTATGTTACTCAGGGATCATGTAGCTTCCCAACAGTGAAATAATTTTTGAAATCGATTCAGTAGTTTCGGAGAGAAAAACAAATAAAAAAATAGAAAGAGATCGCTAAATGCATGCTGTGTATAAAACAATCACTGTTATAAATAAAAAATGTAGACGTGAGAATTTTTTTAAACTTTAAATGTCTCCTGAAAAATAGCAAAAATTGAGTTACGATGTTATTCCTAGGGAGTATTTAAAAAATACTTCAATATGCAGACTAAATTCCTACTATAGTGCAAACCTGAAATATACACACGTATTAATATTTGTACATTCCATTCCATTCTCTGTTACTTTGAAATATACTAGTCTGTACTAAAATTATAAAGAGGAAAAGTTTGATTGTTTGTTTTCATCGAATAGGCTCCGCAACTACTGAACCGATTTCAAAAATTCTTTCTCTGTTGGGAAGCTATATGATCCCTGAGTAACATAGGCTATATTTTATTTAAAAAATAAATAGGGATTCTTACTAATACTTCAATAATGTAACCCAAGGTGTGAAAAAGATACCTAAAATATTCCTTATAATTGCATAGGCTCCGAAACTACTGAACCGATTTTGATGAGACTTGGTACGAAGATAGAATAGACCTTGGGGACGGACATAGGCTACTTTTTACTGCGGGAAAATATCTCATTCCCACACGGGAAAGACTGCAAGCGCGGGCGAAACCGTGGGGTGGAAACTTGGTATCTGTACCAATCTGAGCTTGGGGTAGACCTTGGAATTGAATTGTTAGAATAGAACTTAGAAATTAATGTTGACTACCTTTTACCGAGGGGAAACTTTTATTTCCACGGGAAAAAAGGCAGCGTGGGTGGAAAGTTTTGATGAAACATTGTACAGAGATAGAATAGACCCTGGGGATGTATAAAGGACTCCTTTTACCACGGGAAATACTTCTTTCCCGCGGGAAAATAATACCTCATCCCCACTGGAAAAATAGTAGCGCAGGTGGTAAATTTAGATGAAACTTGGTACAGGAATATAAAATATTCTGGGGTGATAAAGGCTACCTTTTACCTAGGCTACCTTTTAATAATAATAATAATAATATGTTTATTTGCTGGACATCCACAACACATAATACAAAATTCGACAAAAAAAAAGAAAACTACAGTCTGTCCAAAAAGAGTAGAAATTAAAAAGTAGCAACACCGTAGTGTCGTCTCTTTTTCACCATTTGTTAGTGGGAAAGGGACGACACTATGGTGTTGCTATTTTTTAATTTCTACTCCTTTTGAACGGACTGTTCGTTAACAGCTCATATACGTCCCCACCGAGGGGCTCAAGCCTACCCTGATAATAGGGTGAATAGGCCTTAGTCGACCACGCTGCGCTGGCCCAGTGCGGGTTGGTCAACTTCACACACAACCTTTGAATTTCTTCGCAGGTGTGTGCAGGTTTCCTTCACCGTAAGATTGGTACGTGCCGAGGTTTGAACCCGCGAACTTCTGAATGAAAGTCAACGGGCTTAGCCACTTGGCCATCGACGCTCTTACTGACGGACTGTACATTACAAAATTTACACCTAGAACCTAAGCATAAAACTGCGTGCAAACATTTCTCTATGGCCGTGTGTGTAATGTGTGATTGTGGTGACGTAGGACCCCGCTGGGCGTCGTGGAACCTGGGCATATTCCTGTGCATCCGGTGCGCTGGCATCCACCGCAACCTGGGCGTCCACATCTCCAGGGTCAAGAGTGTCAACTTGGACTCCTGGACCCCTGAGCAAGTGGTAAATAAGTATATATTTCTACTAGCTGTCCGCAAAGATACATGTGACGTTCCACATGCTTATGGCTTATGGTCGGTATAGAGTCGCGGGAAGCCGCTGGATGCGGGCCAAGCAGGACCTATCGTCGTGAAGATATTTGGGGGAGGCCTTTGTCCAGCAGTGAGCGTCTTTCGGCTGAAATGATGATGATGATGATGACTGCGCAAGAATACATTCTTCTCACTGTTAGCGTATATTTACTATCTATAAATCTAAGCGAATCATCATCATGTCGTATGGGAGCCACCGCAATGGATCCTATATAGAATTTTTTTAGATTTACAACCACTCCTCGGCGGCCGGGGTGAGACAATGCAGCTCGGTAATGCCACCGGAAAATGAGAATGAAAATCATTGAGCTTGGGCAGGGACTTGAACCCGCATTTCCTTGGTTATCCGGGCCATACAGGCGCACTACCAATTATACCACCAAGTGCGGAGCTTATACGGAGACTTCCGGTCTCTGCCCAAACTCAATGGTTTTCATTTTTCGCTTCGATTTATAGGTATCAAATCTAAGTATGTCTTTGTTTTTTAGTCAATAGGCTTCAATTGGCTACATTTTAGTCAATAGGCACCGGAACAACGATAACGTGAACAATGACATGTATTATGCCTTTTTATATGTGAGAGTATATTTGATTTGAATGTGTGTGTACTGTGTACATATGCTTTCACACTACAATGCCTACAATAAACAAAGGTGATTGATTTATGATCATAATAATAGGTCATCTCATTCAAGAGAATGATTGGCACTTTGTTTGTTTTTGTTTTACTTTATTCTCTTTGCTAAGTTAGGATTTAAAATGTATCTTAATCTAGTTATATTAATAAAAATGAATCGCCGAAATGTCATGTAGGCTCATCGGTTCACTATGGCTGCAAGAATCCAATACTCATTCTTGGTTTAAGCAAAGCTTTTTAAAGTCTGGCGTCTGCTTTTTTAAACCAATTGGTTAATTAATTTATTAATTATAATTGATAAATTATTTTGACTTTTGGACTATAATTAATGGGATTTACTTTAAGGCCGTCCGCTGCGTCGCGCTGGACTATTGTTATTGCTGATTGCGCGCGTAGCTGTCCATTGATGGTTATAAAAGAAAGGTTACAAAACAATCGATAGTGTAACCGTCGATGGAGTAGCCAACAAATTCGCGACGCGTGCTAAACGCGCTGGGATCAGCGCGATATAGATGTAAATTAACCGTAGACTACCGGTAGATAACCAAATTTTTGGTCGGTGTTGTCACCTTGCAAATAATTAAATCACTAAGTTTGCTTACCTAACCTTTTTTCATCTAGACTTATTTAGCGATCTTTAGGGAAATTTTTTATGGCAAAAATTCGATTATGTAGTGACTTCCTAAATCAAACTTGGTGTTTTAATCATTTGCAAGGTGGCAACACTGAACAAAAATTTGGTTTACTACCGGGTAGACTACGGTTAATTGAGGTACCTATTTCACTGGCGGCGTAGACAAAAGACGAAAGGGACGTAGTTATGAGTTAGAATCAGATACAAATATACCGCGCTCACAAGAGTGAGCGCGGTATATTTGTATATTATCATCCTTGCAAGAGCACATAACTGCGTCCCTTTCGTTTTTTGTCGGTGTCGCCAGTGAAATACCTGCCTTACATCTATAGCGCGACGCATCAGACGCCGCAACATGACCAATGTTTCCCGCCAGGTGTCGCTCCAGCAGATGGGTAATTCCCGCGCGCGCGCCGTGTACGAAGCGAACTTGCCAGACTCGTTCCGGCGGCCGCAGAACGACTCCTCGCTCGAGGCTTTCATTCGCGCTAAATACGAGCACAAGAAATACATCGCCAAAGAATGGGTGCCGCAGCCACCGCCTAAGGTTAACTGGTGAGTTGCTACAATAATCATCATTTTAAATAAACAAATAATAATGTGAGGACATCTCACACATGGCCACCTGGCCCTAAACTAGATAGAGCCTCCTAATTGACTAACCTTAGAGTATAAATAGAAAAAATTCTGGGAGGGATAGGAGTACGCCTAATCGAGTATGAACTGTAAGCACGGATATGAACAGTCCGAATATTTTTAGCGCGTTCGTTTAGTATCAAATGGTTATCGGAGCTGATTATTTTTCCCGGTGAAAATAAGAAATTTAATCGGAAAAATTTTTTAAATATGCAATGATAAGTTGCAAACATGACTCGAGGAACAAATCAAAAAAGAAAAATGTTATTGATTTCACCGCCCATACAAAATCTGCCAAAATTTGCTTACGCTTGACATAAAGGCAGCGGAGCGATGCGCGTGCTCTATCTAACCTTAATGATGTAAATATAGGTTTTAGATAGGGAACTCTACGTGTTAGTAGGGAGGGAGGAGCGAATCGGCGCGATATGTGTGATCTGAATTGAACTTTATTGTGATGTAGCTAGGGTTGCTATTTATTTGAATTGTGTCGCTAAGTGAATCTTCTGCAAGGACTACTATTTGGTATTCTGTGGTTCCAGGGATAAAGAAATAGATGAAGAGATAGAGCGACAGAAGCGGAAAAAGAAGACGACATCTTCAGGGCTCGGCCCACTACCGGCGCCCGCCGCCAGCGATAAGAAATACAACGTAAGCCCATTCGCTACTATCATATTGTCACGCCCGCGGCTCGCCAAGGGTCCCGGGCGAGCCCTCAGGCGTGATCGCAGGAATCTGGGTCAGGAACTTGTCGAACGGCCGGAGCATAGTTAAACTCAGCACAGATTTCACACGAATCAGACTTTGAATATAAAAATGGCCTATTACCATGAGGCCAGGAGAAGAAGTGAGAGAATAATGAATGAAAATTGGCAAATGATTGTCGAATGAATTCCAAAATTAGATATTCAAATTTAGAGAAAAGAGAAAGAAATGAGAAATGAGGTAGGAACGAGGTGACATTAGGCTTGCCAACCGTCCCGGATTTTCCGGGACGTCCCGCTTCTGGTTAAATTTTGGGCCGTCCCGCCGTGACCCCCTTGCGGGACGCCTTTTGTCCCGGAAATCAATGATTATTAAGATATTAGTATCTATCTCGCTCGTATCAACGCGCAGTGAATTAACGAACACCGATCTCTGACAGTAATTACCTGTTATCTAGTTTTTCGGAACTGCTGCTGCAAATAAGTTAAAACTGATTAATCGATTGGATATGGATAAACTTTACAATGAATATTCTGTTCAAGGATATACTGAAGACATTAATAGAAGAAGAACAAAATTTTTCCCCAGAAAAAATCATGTGAGCTTATGAACAATGGCATAATCATTTATGTAGCAATCGCAAAATAAGCATGATTTTAAAAAGTTGAATCTTATTAAGTATTTAAATTGTTTGTCTTATATTCTTGTCCATTATTTCATTAAATGTCAAAAAAGATATATACTTTTATTTATCTAACTACGTCATGTTTTAAATGTTTGATGTGTCCCGCGTAATACACCCAAGTCCCGGATATCGAGCTGGAAAATCCCGGAAATACCTTTTTTGGAGTTGGCAAGCCTACATGCAAGGCACCTCTTAACTGTCCGACCAGAGACATAAAAAACCTGCCCATGTTGCGGAATTTCAATGGAACTAATTTAATAAGGGAAATTGTTGCCATAGGCGTAAAAATATACACGTGGCGCCCCTAGAGCAGGTTTTTTTTTTTTTCTTTGGTCAGGCTTTAATTCGTTTAAACAAGATCAGAGTTTGAAATGTGCAGAAAAAAATCTACACGCTGGGGGCGCCACATGTATTTATGGGTTGCCTGAAAGATATTGCTACACTAGCAATAAGACCGCCTGTTGAGTTTTCTTTGTTTGTGTTATCGGTCTGTTTTTCTTGATGTCAGTAAAGAATATTTGTATTTGTATTTCTTTATGTTTCTGGCAACAAGTTTCATTATAAAAATAATTTAATTTAAATTCGGCAATATGGCGAGGTTTTTAATTTTCTTGTCGGGCTTTATAATAAACGTGCAATGGAAAATAGTACAAAATTATTAACTATTTTAAATTGAAGCGTAAATTAAAAACATTGAAGCTCGGTCAGAAAGAACCCTTATCTCGTTGGCTTAGTAATTCTATTAAACCGCCACAGTCACAAAGCTTTAAAAAAATCACGCCATTTTTTTTTCTCTTATGTCACTAGTAAACTATGTGGCAGTGTCTTTTACGAGTAATTTGATTAGAGTATACGCATGATAAAACTGTCTTGTCACGCGTAATACCTCAAGCTACCTTGAACTCTGTCAGTTTTTTACGGCTCAACTGATTGCGATAAAAATTTCTTAAGTGATAGGAATACATAGGCATGTCTTTCTTATCAATTGTATCATTATATTATAACGTGTATTTTATCATTGCAATTAAAATCCATATTAAGTCATCATAAGTCATAAATATTTATTTGCAGGACTAATTACATCATCGCTATTACTACATCACTACATCACTACATAGTATAAAACAAAGTCGCTTTCTCTGTCCCTATGTCCCTATGTATGCTTAAATCTTTAAAACTATGCAACGGATTTTGATGCAGTTGTTTTTAATAGATAGAGTGATTAAAGAGGAAGGTATATTATGTATAATACATGCATAATATACTTAGGGAAAACCCACAATAACCATTTTCCTGTACAAAGTCTCTCGCTAGTACAAAAATAAAGATCTTGCATTAATATTTGGCATGCAAAAATATTTATTTTTTTATTGATTATCTTTTACAGAAATCGGACGTCATACCCAGCATACCGAAGCCCAAATCGTCTGTCAGTCCAAAACTCGGTAGAAGTACGCCCACCAATCAGGCCCAAGAACCTAAACCCTCAAACGGCGCGGCCGACTTACTAGGCCTCGACACCCAAACCAAACCAGACAGCAAACCCGACGACATATTCTCCAGCTTCTTCTCCGCGCCGGAGAACCCCCCGGAACCCAAACAGGAACAAAAATCAGACCTCAAGACCGAAGAAGAAAACTTCTTCAAGCAAGCCGCTCCGTCTGAAAAAGAGAAATCGAAGCTGACTAAAGATAGCATCCTAGCATTGTACAGTCAAACACCAAACAGTTTAGGTAATCAATTTAACCCTAATTTCCAAGCGTTTGGAAATTACCAAACGCAGCAAGTGCCCGCTCAGAATTTCAATATGCCCGTACAGAACGGTATGCAACCGCAGTTCAATCAATTCCAAGGTATGAATAGTCAATTCCAGGGTCAACCGTTTGGGGCACAGCAGCCGATGCAAGGCCAAGCGTTCCCTCAAAACCAGCAATTCTTTGGCCAGCAGCCGAGTCAAAACTTGAATCAGCAGTTTGGTAACCTGAATTTAGGGCAAACATTTCCTAATGCGTTCCCTCAGAACAACATGGCAAGTAACTCGTGGCAATAAAGAGTGCTCTTAATGAAGTAGTGTGTTTGTTTAGTGTTTTGTTTCTGAGTTGTCACCGCTCAGAATGTGCTAGATTTCCCTTCAATATTGTGATATTGATGATATTTACGCGCAGGTAATGGAGGCGTGGTTTGTTTTTGTACAGTAATGTCATTGGCTAGCCGATAAGGATCTGACTGATGCGGCCTTTTGGTAAAGCTTTTATTTATACTAATATTATAAAGTGGAAAGATTTGATTATTTGTTTGTTTTTTTACATTGATTAGGCTCCGAAATTACTGAACCGATTTTGATGAAAAAGAGATAGAATAGACCTTGGGGAAGGGCATACGCTAACTTTTAAAAATATCCTACAGCACCCCGACTCCAGTTCTGTGGACCGGATTTTTGAAAAATTGATTATTTCCCGAGTTATTATTTTTTAAAGGGTGGCGGCGCCACTTAGCGTGGTAGAGCCCCTTAAGGGTCTAACTACAAAAAAGTTACAACATATTTGTCTAAAAAGTCTCGATGCAAAATCTCATAGAAGGTTTTTTAGACACGCGCTTGACGTGTATTTAACTTGTAAGACCCATACGATTAATAAAAAAGAAAGTTGATTCTCGTACGAAAACATATTCTGGGGTATAAAGTATAGAGGTTACATTCCAATGTTTTGTTTTAAGGGCGGGGCCGATGATTGCATTGAATTCTTATAATAAAATTGATATTAGCGTAATAACTATTTCTGATTTGATTTGACATTACTGTACCAAGACACACTATGGCCTATAGAATTAAAATACCTGAATAGCAGAGTGACTGTGCAATGTATGTGGTTGGTTTATTAATAGATACACCTAATTTATTTTCGCAGATAACCTATTACCTGTTTACAAATCGGGATCGAAACCGGTTTTGAAATACCTGTTAATATCGTTCGAAAAACCGATATAATTCCGTTCCCCAATTAAACGGTAATAGATGGAACTTAACGAAACAAACCAAAATCATTCTGGTTCTTTGTATCGAATGGGTTTCGTTTACTCGGTTTTTGATAAAGAACGGAAGTATATCGGTTTTTCTAACGATATTAGCAGGTATTTCAAAACCGGTTTCGATCCCTGTTACAAATTCAATACTTGTTCGTTTTTTATTAAAATTTATTCTGGAAATTGTATGTTTTTGCTATGCTATGTCATTATTGTCAGCAGAATAAGCTGCTATTTTCAAATAGTAGCTAAAGTTATAAAAAAATTATCTCTGATAAAACGACATCTGTTGGTAAAGTAATGTATTAAACTTTTTAAATCGATCCACGGATCCATGTATCCTGTGCGGTCAATACTATCTCGGAAAGTGAAATTAGGTGTACCATTATATTTTTCATAAAATTCTTATTTATATTCGTGTACAAAGTGTTCATTATATAAATCACTTTCAGATTTCTTAGCACTGTACTTTAATTTTAACTTTATGCACTTTGTCATGTTAAAAATTGTGCTTATTTCGTTAATCGTTAAGTAGGAAATCTTATTACTTTAATAGGTTTTTTATACATTTAGACAAGAGATGCTAAAATATCGTTTACTTTTTTTTAATTTACTGGTGCGAATTCGTCATATTACAAAAATACTATTTTGATGTAAATAAAATAGAAAGATGTATTTTTTTCACTCGATTTAGTTATAATTATTTTTGTAATAAATTAGTATTTTTATTTTTCACGTTTTAAAAGTTGAAACTATTATTTGAGATGAGTCTTATTTTATACAATCGGTGTTTAGAATTTATATTAATTTGTAAAATTATTGGCACCTGAAACTTAAATATCAGTATTCTTTTAATTTGCGTACCAGTGTGACCAATAAATACTTTATTGGGTACTCGTGTACTCAACAATCAGTCCGCCATGCTCCAAACGCTAGATTCACATTTGGGGCACCTTATTGCATTGCAGTAAGGATGGTATTTGCGATACTTTTGATTTTATATATAAAATCAGTTCAAATAATTATATTATCAATCAACTAATGTAAAATTGACACAAATTGAAAATATTTTCTTAGCGTGCATTCCTTTAGTGTGCTTAGTCAAACAGATCGGCATAAATAACTCTGCTGGTGGAATTATATTATTTGAAACCATAGACATTACAAAACATCTTCTTAATTGGCAAAATTAAATACTTCCGTTACGGGACTACGCAACGTATGAGCTCGGCTTATACTAGTTACAAATTTAGATACCCATCCAGCATAAATTGGCTTGTGGAGTCAATCCGCGCCACATTTCAAGCCGGTCATCTGACGCTGGCGGGTACATAAGAGCGCATTTTCATTGGTCGTTAGCGCCCGCATGCGGGCTGCGGGAGATTTTTGAAACGCATACCATAGGGCCCGCATGGAGGGAACCGTATGTTTCATTGGTCGTTAGCGTCCGCATGCGGGGTGAGAAGAAACTGGATACAGTATGGCAGTCAAAAATATTTTAGGTTTTGGGAGTCCCCGCATGCCTTTTATCGATTGACTTTCATTGGTCGTTAGCCCGCATGCGGGGTGCGGGAGGTTTTTGAAACGCATGCCATAGGGCCCGCATGCACCTTTGTATCGACTGACTAATTTCATTGGTCGCTAGCCCGCTTGCGTAGAGTCCCCTCATTCGGGCTAACGACCGACTTATCGACCAATGAAAATGCGCCTTTAATCTTTCATGGACCAGCCAACTTAAGCTGAGCTCATCCGTATCCGCCACGGACTTATAGCTAGTGTGTCGAACTTGCAAAGACTGATGTCTGGACATTATTTTCAATTTGAACAGGGTCGTAAGTCGTTAAAATTTATCTGAGCTACGCTATTAATATTATAATGATGGCTTAAAAATATGGCAATACTAATACTGAGAATGGAACAGAGTTGCCAGTTAACGCCAAACATCCCTTATTATTAATTATTTTCTCTTTATCGGTTTAAAAAAATAGATTATACCCTTTGAAATTATTATTTTTATGTGAAAATATCTATAATATATAATGGTACTTAAAATGTCTGTCATGCTATAGGTACTAAATCAATAATTTAAATATTTAACAGCCATATCACTTGATAAAGAAAAATAATTTATACAGATGTTTTAGTACTTATAGATATGAAAATTTGCTGTATTGAACATTTAGATTTAAAGAACTTAGTGTCCTGGGAAAAAAATATATGCCTACTCATAGTTGTAAGCAAGCTGTTATTATAACCACATTATAACTATACGTCTCGCGTCACTTCTTCAACTATTTTACTAGACTTTTAGTCATATAATTGATTATGTGCCCTACCTAATTACGGCCGCCTCATAGCATAGAATACCAAATAGTGGTCCCTACAGAAGGTTCACTTATATATTAGCGACATAACGTTATATATTAGCGACATAATTCAAATAAATAGCAACTCTAGCTCCGTTACAATACAGTGCAATTTAGATCGCACGGCACCAGCTAACACGACGTAGCTGCCTCCCCTCCTATTGCATATCGCGCCTTTCTACTAACACGTTTAGTTCTCTATCTAAAACCTCACAGGGGGCGCAGTAGTACGGAGTGAGATCCGCCTGCTCATAGTAACTGCCTGCTTACAACTATAGTCATTTGTTTAGACAAATAATTATGACACGACTCCAACCACCGGGCTGCAACATTACCTATAAGGTAATAATCTAAGTTCAAACAGCATATTAAAGCCTGACCAAAGAAATAAGAAACCTGCTCTGTCTGACCTGACTATGGCAACAATTTCCCTTATAAAATTAGTTTCATTGAAATTCCGCAATATGGCAAGGTTTCTTATTTCTTTGGTCAGGCTTGTACTGACATTAAACTAGATATAACTTACGTCTATATTGTTGATGGTTAAATGTCGTGCATTTATCATTTTTGCAGTCAATTCATCTCCCATAGGTGTCCATTTATTTCCATCTCATCACTTTTGGGTGTATTAATTTTGTAATATAGGAAAATGTAAAATATTAAATAATAGTCGAGCGGTTGATTGAGGCTTCTCAGGTCATATTGGCTGAAAGAAGTTCCGGTCGTCTCATTTCGTTTACACCAATAAAATTATGCCAATAGAGTTAAGAGTTTTTATTTTTTATATAACCCAAGTGAGTGAACGATTTGTTTTTCACTGACGAATAATAATAATGCTCTAAATAGGTAGTTAAGCCTGACCAGAAAAATAAAAAACCTGCTCCCTGAGGGCGCCACGTGTACATTTTTATGTTTCTGGCAACACAATTTCCATTATGAAATTAGTTGCATCGAAAATCCGCAAAATGGCGAAGTTTTTTAATTGTCAGGTCAGGGTTAATTAATTAATAATAAAAAAAATGTATTGTTTAAAGCCTGGCCAAAGAAATAAGAAACCTGCTCTGGGGGCGCCACGTGTATATTTTTACGACTATAGCAACAATTTCCCTAATAAAATTAGTTACTTCCATTAAAATTCCGCAAGGTTTCTTATTTCTTTGGTCGGGCTTTTAGATGCTCCATTATTTTTAGAGCCCTTTCATACAAGCGATTTCTATCAAGGACTTTAAATCGCTAGTGTGAAAGGGCTATTGGTCATCAGGGCTATGGGTCAATAAATAGGGATAAGCAAGAAAAAAGTTCTCAATACATAATATTTTTTTATTGATAATAAATTCAAAATCTTGTTTTCACTGGTATCTTGGAAACAGTATAAAAATATTGAAAAGTAAGTTCTACAATCTCACATCGGACGTGTTAAGTAGATATATAGGTACGCGTGGTATTTTAAAATAAATACTGTGCAGGAACTTTAATATAATACAACAGCTACATACTAGTGTGATTCCTACAATAATATGTTTTGAACTATCGACAAAGGCCATTTTAGTTATCTTTGAGACATCTAAATACTTTCATTATAGGACATACATTTTAAAAGCAATGCTGTGCATGTACGAGTAAATAATATACGAAGTGCAATTTTTCTAGCTAGATCCAAAATTTTACTATACCTACTAATAAAATTAATGAAATATGCCTACTTATAAATATTTAATACGCAAACTAATACTGGATACTTGTAACTAACTGTTTTTTATTCGACTGGCTCTACCTTATTAAAATATTAATTAAAAAAGAAAGATATTCGTCTCGGTAGTTTCTACAGAAAAAAAATGCATTTAAAATCCGTAAGAATGTCGGTTTCAGTCATGGATAAAATAATACTTAACATTAAAAAGCAGTGCTTGGCACTGGTAAAATTGTGGTAAAGTCAAAATATTATTAAATAGGGTTACCAGATGACTGGAATTTTGCTGACAATATCCGAAATGTTAACCCTGTCTAAAACCCTGTGATAGTAAAACCAGGGCAAAATGAGTTTATAAAAAAATATTAATAAATTAATCATAAGCACGCAAGGTAGGTATCAAAGCTTTCCCCGCCCCGTTTCAAAAAGCTGTTTACTAAATTAAATACATAGTATAATTAATTACAATGTCCATAAATTAAACGCAATGAATGAATATCAAATTGTACTTGTAAACTAAATTTAAACTTTGAAGTTAAAAGGGAGCCTAGAATTGGATCTGTAACATACAGTCTGGCAAAAAAGTCGTGTAACGTAAATTTTATTACTTCTCAGAAATATCCATAAGCAAAATGGCAACACCGTAAAGGAAGTGGCGCCCCTAATAATTTCATGACTTTTTTACCAGACTTCTACTTCTGTTGTTATAATCAACTGAAAAAGTAAAAAAATGCTGCAAAAACGCGAAACGCGCTCTTCCCACCTCTAGCAAAAACTCATTTCCTACGGCCACTTGGCCTTGTAACCAAGCCAGGAAAAAGATCTGGTAACCTATTTCAAGTGTTTTTTTAATTGTTGTGGCTCAGGCCGTTTAGAAAATAATGCCGTCCTGCACTTTAGCCATGAGTTGCGCGGAGACGCGCAGCTGTGCGGTCTCGCGTTCAGTGAGCGGCTGACGGACCACGTCCGAGACCCCCTCGTGACCCAGCACGCAGGGGAGCGAGAGGAACACCTCCTCTTCTATACCGTGGAGACCCTGGAAGGGAAAAACAAAGGTAGAGTACATGATACATACAGGCCACATACAGGGGTCTAATCCGTGTCTGAAGTAAGGGTGCCTACGATTACAAATTTATTTGCCGTTGTACTCTTTATGATTCACTAGCTGCTGTCCGCCCGCGTTGTTTTTCGACTTATCCGTGCACAGTTTCCCGTGAAAATGAGATATTTTCCCGTGGCAAAAAGTATCTAAGATGTTGACTGGGGATATCAGGTACCACCATGCAAATATTTATTTAAATTGGTCCAGTAGTTGTTTCGGATATTCGCCCGTACAATGTACTGAGAAGTATATAAGTTACCATAGTTTTTTGACTATCCTACGGGAACTCTTTAATTTCCCGGGATAAAAAGTATCTAAGATGTTGACCAGGGATTTAATTTTAAGGTACCACCATACAAAATTTCATTTAAATCGGTCCAGTAGTTTCGGAGATTAGCCCGTACATACAGACAACAGAGAAACAAAAAATTTGAAAAAATCTGGATATGTTCTACATCACTTACATCCCCCTGACTCGGTTTTAGCATTTTTTTTCTATATATACTATGTATTGTACAGGTATGCCCCAGTTCCGGACACATCATACAAACAACGCGTTTGAGATAGGTATCTCCGCCATCTTGAATAATTACTGCATAGTTGTTACCACGAGATTAGGTACGCCGCAGCGCAAGATCTGTCTATTTTGCATCAAATCAACTCATATTTTATACATTTTTATCACCACGCATAAAGCGGCCTAACAATTTATGGAGACACTCAGTTAAAAATATCTGTATTTACTAACTGAATTAACAAAATATTTTGGCTGCAAAATGTATCTGTACAGTATCCAACGCGATTAAACTGTCGTACGTCAGCCATGATTATAGCTGTTATTTTTTCACCGCACAGCTGGGATATTATTAGAGCGGTCATCGCTCCGCCCTCACTCGAATTTGAAAGATCAGGCAGAGATCCAGTGCTTTGATTTACAGAAATAAAAACGCACCCAGCTGTCCGGATTGATACGAGATAAGAGATATTGTTTGTGATAAATCTGTAACATTCATTTATACTTAACTAGCTTTCCGCCGCGGCTCCGCCTGCGTTAACAGCTTTTCCCGTGTGAATGAGGCATTTATCCGCGGTAGAAGGTAGCCTATGTTACTCAGGGTGAATGTAGCTTACTAAAGGTGAAAGAATTTTTTAAATCGGTTCAGTAGTTACAAACATACATACACACACACACACACACAAATACTTACAAATCTTTCCTCTCGAAAAAGCCTAAAATAATTAGGTTACTACGCAAGAGATACCTAATATGTACCTTTAAAAGGTCATTGTTCGACCTCATTGACCTTGACACACAACCACTCTGTTTTGGTCGAGTGGTAAAAATGATCGCCTCAAGTTACGGACGTTCCGGGTATAACACTTTTTGAGACTTCCCCAGTTTGGTTAGAATAGGTAGGTACTGCAGGCTGTATAACCTGATTATCCGAATAGGCACCTAAATCTTATATCTGTGGGATGTAGTCGTTTTATAAGCCGAATCAAAATTAATGAGCCACTTAAGGGCTCGGACCGGGTCTAACAGCTTTACATAACTTTCAATTCCAGTCATCTTTCTTTTCAGACGGTAGGTATACTAACCTTCAGGTATGTTGAGACAGCGTTAACACTATGCGCGTTGGTCAGAATAGCCCTGGCGAGTTGGGACAGCGACAAGCCGATGGCCCAGGAAGTGTACCCCTTCAGCTTGATGACTTCGTAAGCGCTCTTCACGACGTTCTCGTGGGTCTGCTTCCAGTTCTCCTCATCCTCATCAGTGCCGATCTTGGGGTTCAGGTCGTGGAGACGGACGCCGGCGATGTTCACTCCAGACCAGACCGGTACTGAGACAAAAATACGGTTAGTTCACATCTGCATACAAAAAAGTAAAATAAAATGGTGAGCCGTAACGGAACGCCTGATTGATGTGAAACATCGAAAGCTTTGATCGAAAATAAAGTTAGTTTGTGATTGCTTCAAGTGGTTTTATAGGTATCTGCTAGATGGCGTAGTACATGATGTATCATACGAATATACATTTTATTACAGACCCTTATAGAACAGTTTTCCTTAGTAAATATAGCGTAGCGATGGATGCCTGCTCGCCACGAAGTGATATTTGTTCCACAATTTAGGTACCCTACCAGGATTTTAACCCGGAACCTCCGTAACGTCTGGCGAGCTTTGACCACTCGACCACGGAGAGACGGAGCCCCGTCAGGGGGACTATTATTTGGTATTCTGTGCCTCAGGCGTCGTCGTCTCCTTCACGATGTTTTTCCGTATCAACGCGCTAGGCCTAAGTTCGAGGCTCCTTTGAGCCACCCCTAGACGCGTTGGCACATGACTACTTTGGGGTAGAGTCTTCCGCTCCCCCACAAGTCCGGTGAAGCTTGATTCGTCGCACTTCGCGACACAAGCATAGGTCAATTAAAAAAAAAGACCACGAGGCTGATGTAAAGGTAGGTAAGGTAGATGGTTAGGTAAATTACCACTGCTGTCCCCGTGTTCGCCGATGATATACCCGTGGCAGGAGGTGGGAGCGATGCCGAGTTTCTCCGACAGCAGATAGCGGAACCGAGCGGAGTCCAGGTTGGTGCCGGAGCCGATGACGCGGTGCTTCGGCAGCCCGCTGATCTTCCACGTCACGTACGTCAGGATGTCCACCGGGTTGCTCGCGATCAGGAATATCGCGTCTGGACTGTACTTCACCAGCTACAACATACGATATGTTACTCGTATTTCATCGGCATTATCATTTCAGCTGAGATGGTCGTAAAGTCGTAAGTTCTCCTAAAATAATATGATAATTACGTAGGTATATCTTTGTAATATGTAGGCACATCTCACACACGGCCATCTGACCCCAAACTAGGCAAGGCCTAGCAGACAGCTGATTACATACCTACTTGTATAAATATACATATTATTATAACATCCAAGCAAAGGGTTTTTCAACAGTAGAGAAGCAGTAGTTCCTTACCTGAGGGATGATCATCTTGAGGACGTCAGTGTTCCTCTGCACCAAGTCCAGACAAGTGAGACAAGACTAGCTCTCTCTCTGTCGCACGCCGTGATCACGCAGATCTTGGATGTTCAACAGTAGAGAACCAGTAGTTCCTTACCTGAGGGATGATCATCTTGAGGACGTCAGTGTTCCTCTGTACCAGTTAGACCTGGACCTGATCCTGGACGAGACTGCTCGCTCTGTCTCTTTCGCACACCGTGATCACGCAGATCTTGGAGGTTCAACAGTAGAGAACCAGTAGTTCCGTACCTGAGGGATGATCATCTTGAGGACGTCAGTATTTCTCTGCACCAGGTCCAGACGAGACTCGCCCTCTCTCTGTCGCACGCCGGCCGTGATCACGCAGATCTTGGAGCCCGCGGACACCGCGTAATCTGCTCATTATAAAAATAACGGTTTTATTTTACCACAAAAGAAATTGTCACACGTTAAAGTTTGTCTAAAATACTAGTTTGTCGAAAAATCTCATAGAGTTCTCAACTAAAGGTCTCAAAGGGTCTTACCACAAAAATGTTAAATATATAGACGTTAAACACTTGTCTAAAAACTTTTTAATTAAGAAGATTTTTTAGGCACGCGTCAACGCTGTGTTTATTTTATGATAACACGGCAATGCTTTTTAACAAGTAGAGTCTACTTAGCAGACTGTACGGATCGCGAAAAAAAAATTATTGTTTTAAGTTAGGTAGGTACGGCATCATGGCGAATATTGGCGAAGGGTATAACTACTTATATATTTAAAAGTTGGGAGTGAAAATTCATACATTTTATGCGTCCTTATTGTTTTTGTTATTTTTATTTTTGACTGTATACCTAAAACAGGTAATAAAATTAAATATAGGTAGGATAGGTAGGTATCATAAATACAATTCGGAACTCTTAAATAACATCTGAAAAAATAATTATTTTACATTACGAGACAGACGGACAGACAGACTCGTGGTCAGCTCTTTTATTTATCTAGAAACAACTGTGTCTAAAAAAATAAAATGTTTGGATTATTGGACGTTTTGTTGCCAGCCAGTTTAATGATTTTATTTAGCGCATTGTTTCTTCGTAACAATGTGCTCATTTCAAGAAATTATGGTTTGTTTCATGGTATGTGTACCTACAGCGCGTGAAGATACGTAATCCAATATTGTGACCCGACAGACTAAGTACTATTTCAATCACATGTAAAAATATACATTATAGCTGCTGTGTGTTGTCTCCTGGGGATTTCTATGGAAAGATGTAATGAGATGTATCGTGCTATAATGTAAAGATGTACATTATAGCTGCTGTGTGTGGACCCCTTAATGCATTCGTTTTCGACTTCATGTTGAGGGCATAAGGTTAAAATTATGGTGGCAATATAGTGGCCACTGCTTTGTAAAGGTTTAAGCCTCACCCTTGCTGGCCTGTATCTTGGCGTTCCTCATGAAGGAGGATCCGTGGAGGAGGTCCATCATTTCGCCCTTCAACTTGTCTTCCATCACGTCCACTATCGCCACGTTGTTGGTCACGTTCTGGACAAGGAAATAATCAATTAGCATACCTACCCCGGAGTGGTATAAAATGGTACAGTAGAATAATTATATTTTAACTAATAAAAAAAACCACCAGAAACATCATTGACCGATCATCATCAGCAGGACCGATCGTTGTGGAGATCCTTGGGGGAGGCCTTTGTCCAGCAGTGGACGTCTACAGGCTGAGATGATGATGATGATGATGAATAAAAAAAATACATAAATTCGAATTGGGAAACTCCTTCTTTTTTGAGGTTGGTCAATCGCTGAAATTTAAAGAAAAGAAACAAAGAAACTACAACGACAACAAAAATACGCTTCACTTCAGAACGGCTGCACCGAATTGGATAATTCTATTTTCACTGTTTGTCAGGACCAAGGTCTGAATAATAGGGTTTTTTTCTACGTCATCAGCAAAGAGCAAAATATGGCACAGTATACCAAATAGTGGGTATCAAAGATAATACGCTGATCTTTGGTAGTGGGTAGGTAGTGTGTAGTTTACACAGTATCATTTCCATTGTTCAAGAACCTGAATGCTCATTTTTCAATGCCAGTCTATTCTTCGTATTGTACCTATTCAGGAATCAGGTAAAGCCTTTACTTCGCCGAACAGAAAGAAACACCAAATAAATTGACAAACTTATGACAAAAGAGCGTATAGTAGCGCATAGTACCTACCTACGGTTGTTACGAGTAATATAAAAAAGTCATACAGTACAACAAAGACCAAGTACAGTAGCCAGTACGTGCGGCTGGACACTCGCAATCCGAAATTTGCCTCTACTGTTACGGATTAACGGTCTCTTCTTCTTCTTCGAGTCAATGGTCATATTTGTTTTGCCCAGTACTCCGCAACAGAAATGGCGCAATCTGTTGCCCCAGACAGATCCTTCTTGGTGCAGGTGGCCGGACACAAAGGGCATGAGAGAAGGTGCGTCATGGTCTGCCGGGGGGCTCCACAGTCGCAGCTTGTGCGGGATTGGTTAATAAAGCCCCATTTAGCCATGTTAACTCTGCAGCGGCCGACCTGGGTACGCAAGCGATTTAATGACTTCCAGGTCGGCCATTGCAGAGTTAACATGGCTAAATGGGGCTTTATTAACCAATCCCGCACAAGCTGCGACTGTGGAGCCCCCCGGCAGACCATGACGCACCTTCTCTCATGCCCTTTGTGTCCGGCCACCTGCACGGTGACACGGTGGTAACGGATTAACGGTGTTCTCAAGTGTCCAGGCGCGTTACTATTGTATATGATATGACAGAGAATACAACATTGAAAATACCGTATGGTGATGATTATAATATTATGATATGACATTCTAATTTATTAAGACTATTCATTTAAGAGATAATTAATCATTTGGTGATACTTGTCATTGAAATAAATAAGTGCTCACCTTACTTACTACAATACAATACCTACATAATAAGTATTATTTATACTAGTCTGTTGTCGGTCTTTACCATTTTTGACAGCCCCATGGCCTAGTTGGTAGTACGTCTGCTTGCTATGCACAGGGTCGCGGGTTCGAATCCCGTCCATTCCAGGGCAAACATTCGTGTGATGAGCACTTGTATTTTACTTGTGTCTGGATGTTGTATATTTATATGTGTATGTATATCAGCGGTCTGACACCCATAGTACAGGCCACAGAACATTTAAAAGAGGTTAGAAAGGCGATGTGGGCGGGGCCGGCGCGCCAAAACTATGAGCAAAACGCTCATACTTCACGCAAAGAAACGATCGCGCTGTCTAACTCACACATAGCTATAAAAATCTACATCAGTGTGCGTGCATGCGTATGATTCGTTTCCATTTGAAATCGCGTGATTGAGCGGCGCTATGATTGGCTAGATTTGAAATTGCAAATATGTGCGTAAACTTCATCTTTATTGAAGTACAGATGTAGTGGAGGTGAAAGGTGGGGTGGAATCGGCGACACCGGATTTCATACGGACGGCGCATTATCGCCATTCTAACCTCTTTTAAATGTTCTGTGGTACAGGCTCTGCCTAGTTTGGGATCAACAACAAACATGGTATAAATTCCAGCACTCCACCACTTACCTTATTGAGCATATGAGCACACTGTTACTTTGTTGAGCACGTAAAGCACAACCAGTGTGGGCATTGAGTACACGGCGGTGATGCAGACTTGCTCACAATCCATCACTGTTTAGCACGTTTTGCACTACCTTGTGCGAGTACTGACTACTGTCATCTAACGACACATCTTCACGGGTTTTTCCACGATTAGTTATAAATTGAGCTTACCGATATTTCGACCGGGTTACACCGATCATGGTCACGGCAGAACTGGTGAAGGGGCGGGTAGTACTGCAGAAACTTATTTACAACCGCGAAAATCTAAGAATGTTTACTGTCATCTAGTTGAGCACAAGAGCACCTTAAACACTAACCTGTGTGAGCAATAAGAACACGGCGGCAATGCCACTAGATCACAATACTGTAACCTTGTTGAGCACAAGGGCATAAGGTCATTCTGTTTAGCACTGAGAGATTACGGAATCTGTGCTGACTCAATCAGTCCCACCACTGTCAACTAGTTGAGCACATGAGCACGTTAAGCACTAACCTGTGTAAACGTTAAGAACACGGCGGCAATCCCACTAGATCACAATATTCACAATACTGTGACCTTGTTGAGCACATGGGCATAAGGCCACTCTCTGTTGAGCACTGAGAGATCATGGAATCTGTGCTCACTCGATTAATCCCACCACTGTCAACTAAGCACATGAGTATGTTGAGCACGTTGAGCACATGAGCACATTGAGTGCATGAGCACATTAAGCACATGAGCACGTTAAGCACTAACCTGTGTGAGCATTGAGAACACGGCCGCCATGCCGACTTGGCCGCATCCGACCACGGTGACCTTATTGCCCGTGTCATCGTCCTTCTGCTGGACGCACTTCAGTAGCTTGTCTACGGTCGGCATCGCGTCTGTTAATAATAATCATGACAATTTAAAAACAGTATCATAAAACCGTGCCATAGAACATACAACGTGTTAAAGCAAAACCCTTTGCTCTGTCTGGTAACTCGGTCCAAGTGGCTTTCCTGTCATTTTACTAGATTTAGTTACTTGTGATTTAGTTTAGTGAAACGACATTTCACTGACTGATGAATTGGTATTTTGTCATATCACTAGATTATTTTAATAAGAAGACGTAATAAACAAGAGAATTCGGCATCTTCCGCGATTTCGTGATATCCCTAGGGATTTCGTGAAATCCCTGGTATCCTCAATTCCCTGCGACATATCCACACATGCCGCCGGGTTTGCCGGACTTTGCCGCCGGCTGTCAGACAGACTGCCTTTCAACCAAAGCCGCGCGTGCCGCAAGACACGTAAACCCGCCGGCGAGCATATGTGATGCGACATTACACGCCTAAACGGCTGACTGCATTGCGATGATAAATTGCTAGGTGACACATAGCATCACGGGGAAGAACAGTAGTAAAATAGTAACATAAAATAAATAAAATAACAAAATATATGTCAAAATATAAATACTGTTAAAATATAAATATCTATGTAGGCTTTCACACCGAAACGGCGGAATCAATAGCGATAAAAATTTACAGGGGACACGGTTGACATTACGGGGAAGGACATTACTTTTCACATTAGGATAGTTAGTACCTCATTCACGAGGGAAAAAATATTACCTAACAAAGATCTAGCGTAACCAGGGTTGGCATGTTTAAAACAAGTTGTTTAAAACATGTGTTTATACAGTGTTTAAAACAATTTAAAATAAAACATTGTTTTTTATTAGGTGTTTGAATTAGATTTCATACATAGCACTGCATTACATTTTCTTGAGGGATCGATATGAATTGTTCCCGTATTGAATGCTTTTTACGCCCTTTTATTATTTTAAATGAGGTAGAGGTGTTATCTTATCTTTATCTATCACACGACCGTTGATAACAACTGACGAAAGTGAAATAAAATGGAAAATGAGAAAGAAAGAAAGAAAGTCTGCTCTATTTATACACTCCATCGATAAAAGTTCCCCGGAGAATCCCCAGATCATTTAATATATGTTTTGGGTAGGTATTCCCCTTATTTAAGAGAAGTTTAGGTGATTTCCCTACTAAAAATCAACGCCAGAACATACAGTATGGATTGAATTAATATAAATATCAGGCTTAATCCATTTAAAATGGAGTTTAACTAACTTAGGATAAAAAAACACCTGTTTTGAACATTTTGAACTGTTTGTTTTATAAAATGTAAAAAAAACTGTTTTTTTTTCCAACCCTGAGCGTAACCGTGGGAACCTGTATTTTGAGTAAATATAATATAACTAAACGTATATAACGTATATATATATAAGTGAACAATAACAAATTATATACTATGACTAAATTATAAAAGAAACTATGGTAGAGCCCATAATCGTAATGCATTAGATTGGATAGGTAGGTACTAAATAGGTCTACTTTAATAGATTTTCTATAGGTAGATCATGTACGAAAAAAACACTATAGTTTAGGTGAATAATACTAGATGTAAAAACGAACGTGTACTTACTTTTTAAAACATAATATACCTAAGTTACAATTTAATACTAGTTTCAATTCGCATTAAAAAAGAGAGTCAGGCAGGATATTAACCATTACACAGTTTTCAAAGTGACCTAAAGCAGGAAAATACTGGTTTAAATAATTAATATCGAATATCGAATCAAATATAAGCACTTTATTTAAAAAGGGAACGGCTTAGAAAACTTAACGGGAAAAGTATTTTCGTACAACGAACTCTTTCAAAGTACAGAGTTGCAACATCATTCATTACATTATAATTACACCGTGATAATTAAAGTTGCATTGAACCTTTTGAACTTACAATGTAATTCCGTATGTCCATTACTTCCGTTAGTCACAGGATGCGCCATCTTCTTTATTTAAATTTTAAATTAATACTTTTAAATTATTCGAATCGTATTCGCGAATAAGTTTAAACTTTTACGCACGCGCAGTCTTCCCTACCGCGCGGTTGGTGAACAACTGGCTGACTATTTGAGTGAGAGTGAGGTTTTGGGTTTGAGTGCATGCATTATATTTGTTCGGGATGCATTAAGGAATGCCGGGCTGGAAAACGGGATTGCATGCATTGTATCCCGAATCAACCAAATTTCGCCGCTGCGTTTTAACCTCATTTTTGTCTGTCTTTATCTTATGAATGTAGAGTAGGCATACATAGGTGAATTTACTTATTTTATTTGAATAAAGCGCTTTTAAATAGATCTTTAATGTTCGAGTTATTCTTAAGTCCGTTTCGAGTTTTTTTCGTTTGCGGTCTTCTGTCTTTAACATATTGGTGGCCTAAATTTAATAAATCAATAAAATGAAACATTTGTTTGGGCACTTTGGGCATATACAAACAGCACAAGTTTGGGGCAAAAGCTCCACCTAAGTATTTAATTTATAACGTATTTTCACAGGTCTTATACGCGAGAATTTTAAATAGGTATGTTTTATGATAGCTAGCTTATTTTGAAAAATAAATAAAAATAATATGAAAATACGTAGTTACAAATGTGTATACTAAGCGCGAAAGCCTTAACATACCATTTAATTTTATTTGTATTTCAAATAATTATATCGCGTATAATATTTGTTTAATTTTTTTACTGCAAATGAGTGCAAACATAATAATTAAACTGTACTACTATTTTCAATGATCGATTTTCTGTAAAATTGCTTGGATGAAAGCAACAAGGCAATTCTGTCACAATATTTCGTCATACAATTTTTTTTTGTATAAAATAATTTTATTTTTTATGTTAATCCTAATCTTAACACAACACACGCCTCCTGAAAATCAGTCGACCTTCAACGACCTTCGAATGCCTTGTCACGTAAACATGCCCTACGGGAGTTAGATACCGGGGTCAAGGACATTTCAATGTCATTGACGGGGTGGGTTTCGTCTTTCGTCCGACCAAAAACATTTTTTTTTTATAATTAGGTAGGTAGGTAGGCCGACTTACTTACGTGTGGTGGGGTCATAGGGCCCATCTCACGAAATCTTAAATACATATTTATTTTGAACCTTTTTGTCAATTTAGTGCCATTTTTGTATAATTATTACAGATATATTATCAGTATTATATAATATTTTTTTGTTAAAGTTGTGTGTGGTCGTCTTTCATTGTATTACCACATAACACATAATAGAGGCTATTCGCGTAATTATATTCCTTTTTTCCTTACTGATTTAATATAAAACACTGAAGTAAAGTAACGCTGTCTCTCTCTTATCTTAGTCAATCTGTGTCTTTTAACGCTTTCACGTTCTGCCGGCTGAACGGATTGCGATAAAAAAAAATGCAGACTGATAAATGGCACTTATGGTGATAGAGAAGAATATTGTCTACTTTTTACAGTCAAAAATTAACTCTAAATTCCACTCAAATGCAATGCTAATAAAATAAATAACGAGATATTAGCGTTCACGAACAAGAAACTTTCCCGCCTTTACGCGCCTAAACGGAAAACAACCAAAATAACCTAAAAGCCTAAACTGAATCAACTCAAACTTTTCAGTAACAAAACTATAAAAATCTCGTACTTTGAAACGTATCAAACACTTGTACGAGTCAGAATTAGCCGGTTATGGCCACATTGAACTTGCAAGCATTTGAAAGTAGGTAAATAGACGAGTTCACGAGTTCAATATTTGAGTAGGAAGCTGCTCGCTATGCTAGAGTGCGGTAACTGGCTAACTGCACTTACCTGAATTTTAGTCCGTGTAAGAAGTCACGTAGTGTTAAATTGCCGCGTGGCTGCGACTCTACCACACCAGTCGAACAGCGGCGTTTTGGTTTCAAGGTGACCTACAACAATCTTTTTTGGAAGCCGCATCGCGCATGCCCGAATCAAATCAAACAGACTTTGTAAAACATACCATAGGCAGACGGTTCACAGTCCACAATCGCTGGAGCTGGCTGCATGATACAGGACTCCTAATTTACGAATAGCCTCGCGTTGTAGTTTCCTCTCGAATTGACTGACGACTTTATTAAGTATTATAATACGTGACTGATGTCATGATGGTGTTGTAGAATAAAAAAAAACTGGTTCTAGATTTTGTTCAGAAATTCTAACATACCTATAGTTGCATCGTTGCATTAAAAATAGGTACCCGACTCTACAACAGCTAACTAACGCTACAATAAAAAATAACGATCTCTTATGTCTATTTGCATGATCCCTCAGGATTTTAAGCCCTCAGTCATAATAGGTGAGGTGAGACTACAAGAATATGTAAAAAAGAAATACGATGCACCATCAGATCGAATGTAATCTATTCAACTCATTAAAACAAAAAAGAGCTTTAACTCGAAAGGCTTTTATACCTAACCTCTTTTTTTTTGACGCATTTCAAGCATTGCCCTCATCAAATCCTGGTCAGGTCACCAAGTATTCAACTCCAACAAAACAAAACCAAAGTAGCTCAAATACTTGAAGGTTTTCCCATTGAACAGCTGTTCAACTAAGTAATATTTTATTTCTGAATATTTATGTAAGTACCTAAGTAGTTATTTGTTTAATCACTTGGAATTGATAACGTTTGATATGAACCCTATTTTTTGTATATCACCATGACTATTGACTACGCGTACCCATACTTTTGGCAAAGTTTCAAAACTTTCAAAATTAAATACTTGGTTCGTTAGAAAAGCGAAAAATAGGCAATAAACTACATAATTAAAATAGACCTAAGAATTTCACGTGACTAACATTAAACATTTTCAAATTACTTTTTTTTTAAATTAGATATATACCTAGAATACCTACCTACCTACCTACCTACCTACTTTATACACCTACATTTTCCTTTTGTCCTTTAAACATTAAGTGCATTAAGTGTTCTTTGGTTTCAAATTTGATCCCCGGTATTTAAAACCTTATGAAAAAAAAACTGTGCTTATCTAAAATGAAGTTGTTACCTATACTTAATCGAAGATAATGACAATAGTCATTTAATATGTCATAATGATATCATGAATTACATTATCATGTTGCACACACGTACACGCATTGAATAAGGGGAAAATAACTAGTAGGCGAAGGAGGGTCGAAATCATAGGGTAAAAATGACAAATTGACGTTGTCGGAAAATTCGTAATTTGAATAAACCATTTGATTTAATTTGGTCGGATCGGAATTAAAGGCCCAAGCATAAATCAATGAACTCCTTTCTGGTCAACAAAATATAGCGTGAGTCGGAGCACGCACGCATGAGGAAACCCTGGTGCAATAAGTATGCGAATATAGCAATATGAGTCACGATTACATCACACATATATCAATTTTCCTGGAATCTGCAAACTAAACATTTAGAATAAATACTGGTTTTCCGTTTAATTTACTCCTGTAGTACATACAGTCTGTCGAATAAATGTGTTTACATGGGAGATTATTGGGAACTTTTAACACTCGTTACTGCAACACTGTCATTAATTTACAGTAAGTACCACTAATTTACTATACCACTAATTTACTTTACTATGCGTGCCAAATAAGAATAGGATCGCGCTTGCAGCTAACGTCACAAGACAAATGTCATAAAATGTCTTTGTACAGTCTGCAAAAAAATGAAATAATTTTTATATATAATAATTAATTTCAATAAATTAAATCTTATAGATAACGCAACAATAAGCAAAATAGTAATTATTATTACTACACCGACAGACGCGTCCGTGTTGCTAGATTATGTGAATTTTCGTGATTTTTATGCATACCTGCATATCTAAATTATTCAACTCTCTTCGAGGTAACCTAAATCACAAAAATCCACATAATCTGGCAACACAGACGCGTCTATCGTAGTAATGTGGTAGTAATAATATTACTATTTTAGGAAATGGCGGGTTCATTGTTTCGTCCTTTTTAAAATTAGTTTTTCATGGTAATTGTGGTGTTAATATGGTGGAATTAGTGCGATAATGTGCCGTTAAAGAAGAACTATTCAATGAAAGTGAGAAATAATGAGTGGTTAGCTATTTCTGGTTTGATACCCCGCGTTAAACTTCAGTATCATTGGAATGTAAGAACCACCCTTGCATTCCAATGATCCCGTAACAAGAAATGAAACTACTGAAGACGTTTAACATAGATGCAAGAAATGACTAAAGACGACGAAATGAAACTGAAGTGAAACTAATGACTGAAGATGAAGATATTAAACTTGGATAATGCAAGAAACATATCTATTCTGAAGCAATTAAAGATCTATAACACTCCCCGGCTATCTACTACCTGTCTACAACGGATACTGCGGTACTTTGGTCATGTTGCACGCAGAGACGCCAGCAACTTAGAACGCCTAGTGGTGACTGGTAAAATCGAAGGGAAAAGACCCAGAGGTAGAAGTCCCAAACGATGGTCGGACCAAATAGCGGAGGAACTAAAAATACCTGTCAGCGACGCACTCCACCAAGCAACAGAACGGGACCGATGGAAACAACTGGTTGACGGAATTAAACGGAGTCACGATCCTCAGCAGTGAGGGACCGATTGAAGAGAGAGAGAATGCAAGAAACTACTAAAGACTAGGCTGTATGGGCTTAGATCCCTTTGCCTTTCCCATAAGGGAGAAAGAAACTAAAAAAAAAATATTACTATTTTGCTGTTTGTTGTGCTTGTGTTATCTCTATCATATAAATCAAATTAATTATTATATTATTCATAACATTAGATTTTTTTGTAGACCGTACTTTTCTGTCGTATTTTGACATCTGGCTCGTGACGTTAGCAGCAAGCGCGATCCTATTCTTATTTGGCACGCATAGTAGTTTACAATACTGTAAATTAGTGCTGGCAGTAACGAGTTTCAAAAGTCCCCAAAAATCTGCCATGTAAACACATTTATTCGACAGACTATACCTAATGTTTTTCCCACGTGATACCTACCATCTAATCAGAAGCCAGCACATGCGGTTAAAAATTTGTACTACAAAATTCACCCCTAGCGCTACGGAGTGCGGGCACTATCAAAGTAAACATGTCCAGCCGCATGTGCTGGCTGGCTACTGTACAGAAACCTGAAATTCATTCAGTGGTTTAAGCAACCTACGTACTTTAATACAATTTTGTACATATATTTTTTATACAATTTTATTCTATATTCTTCCTTTATGTAAAGATTTAATTTAAATACATAAGGCTATCACTCACGTACGACGACCATTTAACAAGTGTCTTCACTACATATTATAAAACAAAGTCGCTTCCTCTGTCCCTATGTCCCTATATCCCTATGTATGCTTAAATCTTCAAAACTACGCAACGGATTTGATGCGGTTTTTTTTAATAGATAGAGTGATTTAAGAGGAAGGTTTATGTATAATACATGCATATTATAACCCACAATAACCATTTTCCCGTACGGAGCGGGGATGGTCGCTAGTTCACATAAAAAATAGAAATCGTCTACTTACGTCCTCAGATCTTCACCTCCTCGCAGTCAGTTATATTTACTTTCACTCAAAATCTTTTAAATTGAAACTGTAAACACGTAGATCAATTAATTTGGCTATCAAATGAATGTTCAGTCAGTACAATCAACCTGTGTGGTTATCGAAAGATGCAGCCATCCATATACAGGTATGTTAGATAGATACAAACTGATAGTGAATTAAGGCTACGGCTTGGAGGATAGCGTGCGGCGGCGACGAACGAAGCGTTAGCGATTTCTACTTACCCTACTAGTCGTACTAATCTAGAAACAAAATATTGTACCTATTATAGATAAGTAAACTTGGTCCACCGGAATTACAGGGGAGCGGAAGGCTCTACCCTGCAATTTGTGAAAAATACTACAAAAGTCCTCAAAACGATCGGCACCCTATATAGCCAGCTTACGCGATTAGATTGATTAGGCGGTCGAGTTAGCCGGTATACAATACAATAATACAATACAATACAATACAATATACTTTATTGACAGAAAAAGACATAGTATACAGAAAATAGAACAGTACAAACAGAAGAGCCAAAATACCAGGCAACCTTTAGGTATAGTACGGTGAAATAAGGTCAGCTAGAATATTAAAAGTCGATTATAATGCCATCTATTGCCAACTGACTGTACTGAAATGAAATGAAATAAAATATTTTTAACTTTTGGACACTTTTGATCACTTAGTTAAGTCAAATAAAGTTAGATTTAGTAGCGACGTAATGTAACTACTACCGTCTACCTACGCGGATAGAATAGACGGCTAACCCTACCATCTACTCTACCTGTGTAAGCCTGGCTGTTTGTGATCCGATAGATAGGTATACTGTAGTGGTTACAAATAGACGACCTTATTACTACACTGCCATTACTTCCAGGCATACTAAGATTTTTAACTACATCGCACAGAATTAATAATACTATCGAGAGCACGTCAAGCTAAACACTTTGCACTTTACACACCGTAAGCGCGCGTACTCCTGTTACAATATTTCCGCTCCGCTAGTGCCATAACCGCGGCCTAGAAGCGGATTACGTCAGCCAGCAAGGTCACACACCACACCGCTTGTCGATGGTGTTGATACAATGGGCTAAAGTCTGCTTGCATCACTTGCATGACGTGGGAATTCACTTCAATTTCTTGTTGTGAAGTATCCAGTAATTTCGCCAAAGTCAAGTGTTTTACACCCGTATTCTGAGATATTTCCTCAAAACTTCCCCCACTCCACTCTACCTCAGACACCTCAGATAAAGAATAAATCTCAAACTCGATCGATAAAAAAAATTTCATACCTGATCGTATCAGGCAGGACAGGAATAGTGAGATGCGCAGGCGCGTAGGTGAACCAAAGTCCGACATTGCGCGAAGAATCGCTTAACTGTAGCAGTGGGCGAGTAGAACCGACAGCAGTTAGAGCAAAAAGGTTCTTTAGCGTGGGCAAGCCCCACACAAGGTGGACTGAAGATCTGGTGAAGGTCGCGCGAAGCCGCTGGATGCAAGCAGCGCAGGACAGATAGTTTGTGGAGATCTTTGGGGGAGGCCTTTGTCCAACAGTTGACGTCTTTCGGCTGCAATAGTGATCGTGAAAGAATAAACTAGGTACAATAATTTTAAAGTTAGTAATTAAACAACTGAAACAACGTAAAGGCTACGCGTCCGTATTTGGATCTATGCCATAACGCAGCTGAGGTTTGGCTACAACAGTAAGATTATGTCAGGTCATAGCTATCTTAATTTAAAAACCTATCAATCGAGTGGATGTGCCTGAAAAATTTAGAAACTTTTTAAAGAAAACAAATGTGTACACTGTACGTTTTATAGTTCGGTATTGTTTATGTAACTATCAGGCACTTCCTCGTAGTAATAAAAACATATTAGTAATAAAAAAAACACTGTTGATATTGAAAAGTAGGTTTAAATAATAATTGAGTGGTGATCGGTGGATGATTTGATTGCTGTTAACATTTTATTAAAATGCAACTTGCATCGCAGCGCGTCGAACGTGAAAAATGATGGCCCCTATTTCACGACGGGAAACAAAAGACAGAAGACGAAAGGGACGCAGTTATGCGTAAGAATGAGATACAAATACACCGCGCTCACTCTTGCGCATAACTGCGTCCCTTTCGTCTTCTGTCTTTTGTCTCCCGTGCCCGTGAAATTCTAATAACGAAACGTAATTACGTGAGTGGGTGACTGAGAAAACAAGCATGCAAGCAAAAATGAAACGCAAATGTTTGGAAAAAAAAAGAAGTGTGTTTGTGTTCCTGTGTCAATTCTGAATTTTCTCGTATTTTGCGATATTCCAGGTGAATTCGAAGTTTTAAATTAAAAAGCCATGGATTTTGGGTAAGTTTGTTATTCATAGTATTTTAAATTTGTAGTAATTTCATGCAATTTTGCGTTTCAAACACGGCACATAACCAACTCAGTTTTGGCGCGCGCAGCCATGTTTGACGGAACAGCTGTTGCAGAGAAACGTCTCGCATTTTGTCTGTTGTTTTTATCATTTTAGCTAGTGGAAAATGTGTGAAAACAGTGGTCTATCAGCGTAAATAATGTTATTAAGTGGCGTAATAGTTTTATTTGTGTAATATTACCACAAGTGAGTGTTAATACCGATATGTGTTTACATTAGCCACTCCGCGATGGCTTGCGGAATGCATTACGAAGACAATGACCTTCTCACGGAAGAAATAGAGTTCCAAGCTAAGTGGAGCAGGTTTTCCGACTGGCTCCATTGCATCTGTGTCGTCACGTTTGACCTGGAACTCGGCCAGGCGATGGAAAGCGTGTACCCGCCAGGCGTCACACTTACGGACCAAGAGAAGTGTAATATTTGTTACCTAGCGTTCCCGGACTCCAATTCAGGCTGCATGGGCGATACCCAGTTCCATGTACGTCTGCGTTCCCGATCCCCACTCACACAGCAACAGAAAATATACAACGAAGACAGCGTCTCGACCTTGCGCGCTGACTCCACCCATTTCTGGGGCTTTGTCTACTTCAGACAGGTGAAAGACCCGTCGTTACCTCGCGGTTACTTCCAAAAAAGCATCATATTGCTCACGAGACTGCCATTTATCAATTTATTCTACAAAGTTATACAACTCATTGCGCCAAAGCATTTCGAAGAAGGAGAGAGAAGTCTAGAGGCTGCTTGTCATGATATTAACAGGTGGCCAGCATTAGCTGCTGGTCAAAATGTGTTGTTGCCAGTTTTGGGTACAGTTTTCCAGTCATACATTCCCAATCATAAGACTGGCAAGATTACTAGGTCAGATATAGCTAAGCAGGTGCATTCTCCTAACGTTCCACACATCCTGGCATCAATACAAGATGTCAATGTGTTTGATGCATTGTCTAGTTTGGTTTCTCATCTGCACTTACTCTGGGAGCTAGTTCTTACAGCTGAGCCTATTGTAGTTATGGCCAGTTCTCCAACTGAATGCTCAGCTTTAGTCCAAGCACTTACAAATTTAATCCAACCATTACATTATTCTGCTGAATACAGGCCTTATTTCACGATACATGATAGTGAATTCAAAGAATTTACTAGAAAACAGTACAATCCACCTTGCGTAATCCTTGGTGTTACAAATCCATTCTTTACTAAAACATTGCAACACTGGCCACATACTATCAAGCTTGGGGATGCCTCAACAATAAAAACAAAACTCAGGAAAGTTGGCAACCTTAAATTGTTAGATACTGCTCCTGGTGTCTACACACAGTATAAGCCATTCCTTGAAAAAGACAAAACTCTTATAAAAAAACTGCACAATGGAATCAGGACAGACCGACCATCTGAAGTACAAACAGCTATGGTCAAGAGACACTTGTTAGAACTAACACAAAGCTTTATGATACCATTAGAAAGGTATATGGCATCACTCATGCCTCTCCAGAAAAACATATCACCCTTTAGAGCACCTCCTGTGCCCAATCCTTTCAATCCAGAGGACTTCTTTGCTACCCTACAACAAGCAGGTCCTCAGCTCACATCGGGGATCAAAGGAGATTGGATAGGCTTGTACAGAAATTTCTTCAGAACCCCAAATTTTAGTGCTTGGTTCCACCAGAGGCACAGCAATTTGACAAACAAACTGCATGCATTACAGCTAGAGGCATTAGCTGAAAGTGATTTGAAAAAGTGGTCTGTTGGAAAGAAAGAAGTTGAAATTGTTGATATGGTTCTTAAACTGAGAGAGGTGTTGAAAAGCAATCCTCCAGTGGCAGACAATACTCGCACCTTGCTTGCCAGACGTTTAGAAGATTTGAACTGTGTGTTGGCAGAGGACATGAAGTCTATTTTAAATGCTGCTACGTGACATAAAAGGGGCTGCGCCTCAAAACTGAGAGGCTGCAGCAAAGACTGCAAAATTCAGTTTCAATATGACTGTAGGCCTGTACCTTGTATATGAGTTGTTTCTTAAACATTTATAGGTATTATAACATAATGAGTAGTTTATATATTTAGCTAGTTTTCCTTATTGCTGTAAATTTTCTGGCTGCTATATTTTAAAGGAAGAATGAAAACAGGTAGGTAATTTAATTATTATTGAATATTATTACTGTTTATTTTGTAGTGTACCATATGATTGTTTGTAATATGTAATTCTAGTTACTATATTATATAGTGTCATCTTTAAATGTTTTTCTGTATTTCCGATTCCAGACAGACAGGTGCATAAATTATGCTAATTTTAGCTGAGGTTTCATTTAAAATGTTCATTTTCCACTAAACATGTCAAAATTCTGTACTATTTTAGGCTTTTGTTGGTGTAGAATTAAATATTTTAGGTAAAACTTCAGAGGCTTCTTAATTAGATTATAGTATAAACATAGTTATCTTATCTAAAGTGGCAGTTTAATTGGCATTGTTATAAATATTTGCCTACCATTGTTTGTCCATGTTTGTTTGTATCACTTTTCAATTTTAGTTTTTACTGATTGTTTTATACAAAAAGGATGTAAATAGAGTATGAAATAAATACAAATTGTGCTATCCAAAATATAATTTTGCTATTTTAAGATAATTATTATTGTTGAATGGTTGTCATAGAATGAATTAATCTTGGTGCCTCAAGGGTCATAAAAATATTAGCTGAAGTTTTAGATAGGTATGAAATCTTACTGATAATTATTATGAATGATATCTATCACTTACGTAAGGTAGCCAATAAGCCAAGTAGGTAGAATTTTGTTATATTATGGTTTAGACTTTAGACAACAGACAGATGCTTGGTGTTAGTTTACAGAATGATTTATTTTGTAGTATTAATAAAATAACACAAACAGAACAATATTTCTTGAAAAACTAGTAGTGAAAATTATTGTATCATTTTTAAATCTTCATTAGATTAATGGTTTACCATTACAGTGTACTTCGATTTTTTTTACTTACATTAATTTAACTCCTATTATAATTTGCTGATTTTAATGATGGTCAATTAAAAAATTAAACTTGTCTCTGAATTATTTTACAACTTACATTAACCATATTTTTTAGATGTACCTAAGTAAACTTACACTTAATTTGTAGGAAAGTACAGTCATATTCATAAGTGCAATGATATGACTGCACTTATGAATGAGACTGCACATTTAAAAAGTTTTGTCTGCTTTAACCACAGGCTTTAACATAACTATGTAATTTCGATTAGAAGAATCTCATACAGTAATAAAGAAATTAAGGCCATCCATTTAGTATGCCAAATTGAATTTTTCAAATGGTTTAAAAACACCTCCTTTCTGTTCAGAAATCATTATTAGATATAAAGATTGTATTTGCATACATTTTGGGTGCCAAAAACCATAAAGTTCAATGTCCAATCATATCAAAAATCACACCATTAAATCTTGTGCAGATATTATTTCATGGTAATATACATGTAATATAGCTATTGCTTTTATATAAGTGTCTTAATGATAGTTAATGTAAATGAAATATGCATTTTGCTCAATATCTTTTGCCAAGTGTGAGAATGACGATAGATTGTTCTTCAATTGGCAATACACACATGTATCTATCTACCTACACAATTTTTTTATTTTATTTGTTGTTTGTTGTCTTTATGTATAACATACATAACAGACGCATTAATTTGTGGAACTGAAAAAATAGACAATTCCAAAATTAATGTTTTCTGAAGATAAAGTACCTAAAAAATAAAACCAGTTACTTGGTTATAGTTATAAAATCTACAAAAAAGTTATAATAGCCCTGACAGTTTTCTAAGTAAAAAAATTCATTTTACATTGAGCCATCTTAATAATGAATGTCACTTTAAAAAGAAGCTGTAAATAATAATATTGTACAAAATATGCATTATTATTAACTGTATGTAAAATAAAATAAATGTTTTAATTTTTCAAAACAATGTTTATTATTTTCGGCTTAGGTATAACACTGTTCCTGTTTTGATACGGACACATGATCTAGACAGGACTAGGGCAAAGTTTCACCGGATTTTAACATAGAAATAATAAAGAGAGTAACTAATGGAAATATAAAAGGCAAGAATATAAATAAATAAGCTAGATTACTTGATAAAACAGAGTGTGAAAAGCTCCAATGAAACTTTACCTACAAATGTGTATACACATGTCTTTACATATAGAACATGGCATGAGTAAGTCCTATATGGCAGACCCTTTGGTGCTGATTGCATAACATAAAAACTAAAATAACAGTCTATTTTATTTACACAACTAATAGGCGGTATTATCAGAGTCGGTTATATCTAGCTTTGCTCCATATGTTGTCGTTATCTGTTATGAGGGTGTATACTCCGGCTAGGGTTAGTCCTACGGCAGCTCCTAGGCCCATAGTTTTGAGTCCAGCGGTGCTTTTGTAAATCATGCCTGTCATTCCCGCCGCAATGAATGTGTTGGTTGTGTCTTCCTTGTCTCTGAACCAGGTGACACCGAGGGCCATGCAAGAGTAGAACGATGCGATGATTCCTAGGGTGCAGCCTGTTGTTGTGCCTGAAATATTTAAATTGCATATTTCAATTAATAAGAAAATTAATTCAATCAACTAATTGCCCCCAGACCTAAACTATACACAAATAAATTGTGCGTTCCTGTGTGTTTCATGAAATTATCATCATACACTTAGTTTAAGTGCTGTAAATTTTGTCTTAATTTATGTTATGTATGATAAAATTATCAATTGAAATATTACATTCCTTGATCCTCAAAATTTAAGCAAATGGATAGCTGACTAGAGTAACTGACTAACCATGTTTCATTACGTAGTTCACAATTTGAGTCCGCCGAACTTTTCCAGTTTGACCTGCCAATGTGGTGGCCCGTAAACCTTTGTAAAATCCTGCTAAACCACCTAGACCTGGAAATTACAGAAAAAACACTAATGTTATTTATATGATAATTATATACCTTGTTCTACTTTTGCGCATTTGCAACAAATAATGTTTAATCAGAGCAAACCAAAATATTTTTGAGTGATAACTAGTGTTAATTTCGATTTTTTCAACACAGTACTAAATTTTTTAAAGCATAATATGTAGAACAGATTGTAATAAAGGTTCTTCATCAACAAATGAGCAATACAATCGTCATATTATGTAAAAACAACCTAACTTTAGAGGTTATGAATGCACTATTTTGTTTTTGGTATATATTTACCTGAGCCTGTCATAAAGGACATTCCAATGATGGGCAAAGCGACGTTAGATCTTCGCGCAGTCGATGCCATGTGGCTATCGTCGGGGTACAGGAACTCTGGCTGCATTTTGGGGATGTAGTGAGGGTCGAAGTTGAGATAAGGGGACAGGTTTGAGGCACCCGCCGAAGCCGCTCCTGCCTGACCTTTGTCGTCATTCTTATTTAGGGGAAGGATATCACCAAATATAGACATTTTTGAACACTAAACTAGTCTAAACTAACAATTCGTGATACTAAAATCACGAAAATTTTCACGGATTCGATGTCGAAAATGTCAATGTCAGACAGAAAGAGAGCATAGACAAATGAACGATAGCGTTTATAATTTTTGCGCTTGGCTTGTGCATCTAGCTTTTTTCGATTAGAAATTGACGATAGAAAAAATGTTGCCAGTTCGTTAATTTAATACTGCCTGCTTGTTTTTATGAAATATGTTAAAGCACGGCCAGAAAAATTAAAAATTTTCAGTAGAAAGTACAAATTGTTGCCAAAATATTATAAACGAGGAATGTAGCGCCCCCAGAGTAGGTTTTTTATTTTTCTGATCTGATTGCCAGGCCTTAAAATAGTAAAATGGTAATAAAATGTATTCGCAATAAATTGAGCATGATTAACTTTTGCCAACTCTTTTTTAAAGTGAGGAAAGAACACCAGAAGATGTTAGAAAGATCATCAAAACTGCCAAACTTCATGAGTCTGAGCTGACAGAAATTACGCAGATACTTCGGTTTCCAGATCCAAGTACACAAAATGATAATTTGAAGCTCATGTTACTAGATGATAATCTTTTGAAAGAAATCGAAGCTGGAAATAGTTTAATATTTAAAGGTAAAGAAATAATAACCGTGCCTTCTTAAGTTTCTGTCATCTGCTGTGACCTTTATTGTATATAATTATTTTTTATCGATATAAAATGAATGGAAATGTTAGTATATAATAACTTATGGTATTTTTCAATTTTAGGAGATCCTGATGAAAATGTTGTGCTTTGCACTGATACTAAAACCTACGATGTCAAAGAAGCAGAGACTTCTAACAGTTTACTACTCGTCCCTAATTTGCTCTTTGCCGCTTCAACAGGACTCGACGAAACACTCAAAAATAATTCAATGGAGTGCGATTCTGATAATTCATTTGATAAATCAAATAACAGCCTTAATAAATCCACAGAATCTGATGAAGGCGCAAAGCCGCCAAGACAAATTGAGAATAAAGATATTGTTAATACTTTCTTTACCTATTACGAATTGAAGCCATGTAAGCCTCGGTTGTCTAAATTACAAAAACTGCTGGAACCAACAAAATATCACGGGCCTGAACTAGAATATGCTGTTGATAAATCGAAGTTAATGAATTATGAAACAATTTTTGACCAAATACAAGCATCTAAAGCTGAAATTGATGCTGAACTAGAAAAGATTCAGGCCATTAAAATTGACGAATATTACAGATTGTTAGAGTTTGACTATGAATTCAGAGTTCTATCTTATATGTTGGACCTGATTGATGAAAATTCATGGCCTTTAGATAGGATTTGTAAAGAAACAACACTTGAGAGCTTAGTTGAACTCGTACCAAAAGCAATACTTGAAGCAACATTTAGATTTTACACTGAAGAATCAGTAATGGAAGATGGTGTACAGTATTATAAATATGATCAAGATAAAGTTTGTAGATTTCTGGCCAGAGTCTTATTGAAAAGTGCAGGAAGGTTTAATCTAGCAGAATTTCTACAAGCGTGGAGAGATTCTGTGCCTGACGGCATGGTCACAAATGTAAGCATTTGCTTTTTTAATATATGCACAGGATTTCGAATATTATTAACATTCTAAATATATTTTTTGCTGTAATTGCCTAGAAAAAAAAGGTCAGTCACTTAATTGCAATTGGATATTTTTATAGGAATCTCTACTATCCGGCATAGCTTTGGTTGACAAATCAACGACCCCTCAAGTTATATGGGGATTCTCAGAGAGTGATTTGCCTGAGGAAATAAATGAAAGATTTAAGATACTTTTCCAGACAAAAGCAAAATGGACCGTGGACGAAATCTCACCATACGTTGAGTAAGTACAACTACGAAATGTGGTTTTATTTTTTACCTTGTTTTTTATTATCAGTAATATTCTCATTTAATTTATTTTCTACAGATGCTATACAACTGATAAGATTAATGTCAATGCTTTATTGACCAAATACGCAAGAGCTTCTACTCAAGATGGTGTGAGAGTTTTCTCTGCTAAACATATGAAGTGACTCAAGTATTTACACGCCTATTCTGATAGTTTCTCCTTCAAGATTAATAAATAAGAAGATATTAGCTATGTAATTGAAAACAAATTAGGTAGAATTTGATTAAATTTTTATTTTACACTTTATACATCTTATTATAGTATTTAGTACATATTATTATTAATTTTAATATTAAAATATAGAATAAAAACACAGCCATTGTACTTTTTCAACAAATAACGCCTCACACAAGATCCTGCCAGTACTTATTATCATACTTCAAAGTTATTATTCGAAAACCAGCAATATTGACAAACATTATGTTATTATAATTGATTGGGTCTTATTTAATGAATTCTTAATGCTAAGGAATGCTGCCTTATATCTAAAGGTTTCTTGTTCTATGATAAATCTCTTTGGTATATTCTTTTATTGTTGCTTTACGTTGTCCCTGAGTTTATTCAGTTCATTCCACATCTCGTTAGGAAGGTCTTCGCCGACTTCTTCCTTGAAATATTTTTCTACTGAATCCGCCTGTAAAAAATACGAAAATTTTAGAGCCTTTGTTGAAAATTATGAGCATTATATTTGGGAATATGGTTATAGTTCTTGATTATAATAAAATTTTTGCCATTCTGGAAAGAAATTCGAAAGGATGGATCTTGTCAACACTAAGGATGGTAGAAATTATTAATAATATCGCTTCCCGGCAAAAAAAGTGTCACATCACAGAATAGTTACGTTTTGACATAATTAGTACAATTAATTGGCAAAGATTTAACACACCCGGCAATAAAATCGTCATTACTATGTTGCCCTTAGTTGTCGAGAGATGGCACTAAGTTCTCTTTTTCACTAAGCCGTTTCGCTCACTTCACCGGCGTGAACAGTGTCACAAATTGTGTTACTACTGAGTGGATGTGTACCGTGTTGCTACAAAAGTGTATTAACGTGTGATGTGACGTTTTATCGGTTAGTTTTGAAATGTAATTGTGTGCTTAGAACTATTAATAGTGTCACAAAATGTGTTATGGCGGTTTTTTCGACGAAATAATGTCTCAAAGTGGTTGATATTTTACAGAAAATAGTTTTATCTTGTGTAGATACACTTTTGTAGGTTGCTTTTGGTCTTTGAACTTGCTTGCAATATTGTAATAGAGACATAACACATAAAGTGCAATTTTATCAGTTAACAGTTCTGATGGCCAGTAGTTTTATGTTGTATTAATTATTTTTTCCTGCATTAAATTAAGCCTTCTTTCTTTACTAGACTACTTAAACTACAGTACTACAGTACTAACTTTCAGGAAAAACTGCGAACATCTGAAACTGAAAGTTCACTCGCGGAACAACCTGCTTCGTCGACTAGTCTCTACAAAATGGGGGGCTTCGCCTGATGTCATGCTGACTACTGGGCTGGCCTTATCCTTCTCGGCAGGCGAGTATGCCAGCCCTGTGTGGAGTCGTTCAGCCCATGCAAAGTTGGCGGACACTGCACTCAATGAAACGTGCAGGTTAATTACTGGTTGTCTTAAGCCGACACCTGTACGTACACTGGCTTTATCCACTGGCTGGAATATCACCACCAGAGGTCCGCAGAGCTGTGGCAAGCTCCCTGGAAAGAACCAAAATGCAGAGCGACACGCGACACCCTATGAACGAACATTCGTCCGTTCCACAAAGGCTGAAAAGTCGAAAAAACTTTTCTATGTGTGTCGTTCCCTTAACAGTCGACCCTGCAGAGGCGAGAGTTGAGCTTTGGCGGAATAGTGTCTCCCTCCCTAATCCATTAGTCCCGATAGCTGAGGGTCTCCCCCCTGGTTATAAACAGCCTATCTGGAATCCCTCAACAGACTCTGGACCCAGGTGGGTCGGACTAGGGATAACTTATACCGATGGGGTTTCATAGGTGACTCTAACTTGGAGTGTAGGTGTGGTATGGTTCCCCAGAAAATGGACCATCTCATTAGCTGCCCATCTTGTCCTGTCACCTGCACGCGAGAGGACTTGATGAAGGCTACTGACGACGCTATTCGTGTGGCTGGTTTTTGGGCCGAGACTGTCTAAGTTTTGCTGTCGACTCGAAAAGAAGAAGAAGAAGAAGTTCTTGTTCCTACTGTTTGATAATTATTCAGTTCAGTTCTAGTTCCTACTGTTTGATAATTATTTTTAGGTAACCGCCTATATAGATTCTATTGCGTACCTATAGGTACCAAATATACTTTAAGACTGTCTGTATTCGGTAAATGTTAATTTTGTTAGAATTTTTTAATTTCTTTTGGTTTTAAAAGTAGTTTTTTCTCTTCAAATTAAATTTGATAAAGAAAAACATAGTGTATTATTTTCTACAATACGTATACATTTTCAAGAAAAGAGTCATATTATGTGCCTAATTTCAAGGTTCTTAAAATTTACCTAAAATAAAACAACAATAATCTTAAAAACTATAAGTCATTCCAATTGTAACTAAAAGATCTATATTATAATAAAAAAAATAATTACGTAGCTTTTATACTTTTGATATAATTGACGAGAAAAAGATTACAAAATCATAAAAGTCTCGTTTTCTCCAAACAGCAGTTTTTGTGTTATGACACTTTTTTTGCCGGGAAGCGATATGTTCAATCATTTAATTAGTTTTTCATGTCACTGAAACTATCGACCTCTAACTAATCTTGTGCGACAAGTAATATGAAGATATCGAACTAAAACTCCGAATTCTGTTTAAATTCATTGTGACTATCAACGATCTTCACGTTTTAAACGAATCAACTAAAAGTTTTATACTTAATAATCATACACACATCAAAGTATTTTTCTAAATCATTTTCTATTCAATTACGTACCTCCTGCATCCAAAAGTCTTTAGGTATACTGAATAGTTCTTTCATGTCTATATCTCCTAGTCCTTGAGTTTTGAGTGCGTCAGGCTTCGGTATGAATCCGAGAGGTGTTTCCTGGTGGCAAGGCTCGTTATCGCATCGCCGAAGCACCCAGTCCAACACGCGTGAATTCTCACCAAATCCGGGCCATAAGAATTTGCCCTAAAACAAAAAGAGACACCTTAGTAAGATAATACTACAGTATACATTTAGGTAATATTTTGAATCGGAACATGTAAGTAAATGATTAAGTTTAGTCAAAAAGTACCTCTCCGTTTTTGCGGAACCAGTTGACGTGGAAGATCTTGGGCATATGACGACCAGGCTGCTGCATAGAGATCCAGTGTTTTAGGTACTCTCCGAAGTTGTAACCGAAGAACGGTCTCATTGCGAATGGGTCGTGCATTACCACTTTGCCCTGTATAATAGAAAATAAATAGGTAAATCAGATTTCATAGAAACGGATTGATTGTTATTATGCAATTAATTTGTAGTTTTTTATTTTGAATTGTCCTTTATGAATGCAAATGATGTTTATTAAAAAAATATAACTCTATGGGTTTATACGTACACTGTGTTCAGCAGCAGCGGTCGCTTCAGATCTCATAGCAGCGCCCATAAATACACCATGTTGCCAGTCGCGAGCTTCAACAACTAATGGTACTCCGGCCGGTCTGCGTCCACCGAGCAGAATAGCTGAGATTGGAACTCCGTTCGGACTTTCCCAGTTTTCGTCAATAATGGGACATTGTTCCGCAGGAGAGCAGAATCTGAAAGGAAAAAGCGTTACAGTCTTATTTATAAATCCTTACATTTACAATGAAATATGTAATAATAACTAGTAAATTGTAATTTCGTTGAAGAGGGCCTAACTTTTAATAATTTTACCCTAGGAAATATAACAAACCTGAGTCTGGCAACCTTAACAACCATAGACAACATATATTTTTTTCTGATCAATAAGTCTCAATACGCTTGGCATCTCGCCTTTTCATGTTACCTGGAGTTAGGATGAGCAGCAGGAGTTTTTTTGCTGGGGTCCCAGGGCTGGCCCTTCCAGTCAGTCAATCCTTCAGGCGCTGGGCCCATTCCTTCCCACCACACGCCACCGTCTTTTGTTTCTGCTACATTTGTGAATACTGTGTTTTTGAATACCGTTGCCATTGCCATCGGATTGGTGGCTTCAGATGTTCCTGTTGAAAATATAAATATTCTTTTTATTTATTTATTTATTTTATGTACGTTCTCTTTGAGAAAGAACTTTGTGCAATGCAATGCATGTTGCATGTTCCCTTAATTAAATTCTCACCTAACTAGGTACCTATACTAAAAGTTTGGAAGTTATTTTTTAACCCAATTACCTGGAGCGACTCCAAAGAACCCGTTCTCTGGATTGATAGCCCTCAGGACTCCGTTCTCGTCGAACTTCATCCAGGCGATGTCGTCACCCACACACTCGACCTTGTACCCTGGCAGCGTGGGAGTCATCATAGCGAGGTTGGTCTTTCCACAAGCAGAGGGGAATGCGGCGGCGATGTAGCGCTTGCGACCGCGGGGGTCAGTGACACCGACGATCTGGTGAGGAAGAAAATATTATAGAGATGGAAGATAACCGAGGGTTATTTTTTAATTGAAGAGAAGGAATAGAAAGGTTGATGATTATAGACAGAATTGGAACTGGTCTGGACGAGCCGACTGGTGTGTTACTAATGCTGGTATGGTAAAATGCGATCCCTATCCTCCCTGATATTCACTGCGGATTATGGAACTACGAGTATCTGGGTGCGTTTGCACCAAAGATGGCCGAAGTTGCGTAGCGAGGAATGTATTTGTAAAGAACCAATAGAATCGCTGTGCTGAGGCGAGGTATTGGTTATTTGAAAAACTTTCCTCGATTATCCTTGCCCATCTCTTGTGGAAACGCAACCATCCGACAGCTGAGTGTGAAATAGTTCTTCAACTTTCCACCAATGGAGTGTGGACTTTTGTAGTTTTTATCTCTGCTATATAAAAAAAAGTATTGTATTCTGGTTGGTAGTAACTCACCAGCATGTGTTCAGCTAGCCAGCCTTCGCGGCGAGCGATCACTGAGCCGAGTCGTAGAGCGAAGCACTTCTTGCCCAGAAGACTGTTGCCTCCATATCCGCTACCTGAAGGGAACAAACAATTTTTAAAGTTAGACCCTCACTATTTGATGATTATTAGGGTTTGAGCTTAAAATAGCTGATGTTCATGAGTAACATTATCGTTTATTCCAATTAGAAAAGCAGAAGACAAGAAAAAGATAAATGTGAAAGAAAACTTATAATTCTAAGAATACCTATTTGTATTCTATTGTAATTCTTAGAACATGTTTTTGCCGGGTCCGCTGTTCAATGCTTTTGTGTTTAAAAACATTAAACATGTTCCAACGTAGAGGTTAGCAAACACGTACATTTTCATAAACACACGTTGCAGAACCAAACCGAAGCGAACACCGTATTCAAGTCTAAGAAGTCTGTATCGCCCCCCGGTTGGAGCGACGATCAAGCAAAATTGTACCAACTCAATTACATGGAAGGAACGTCGAAGGAGCTAGTTTTAATATACTGACCGAAGCTAACGATCTCGTTGTCCTGAGGTTTATGCAGGATGATGGTTCTGGCGGGGTCACAGGGCCAACCAGGAGTGCCGGCCAAGCCCACTGCATGGAGACAACGGACGAAGCTCTCGTCTTTACGAAGAGTTTCCAACACTTTGGCACCTGTTAGGAAAAAGGGTTTAAATAAGTGTCATAGGAAAAAAGTATCCTACTCAATAATGTTCGGCAAATAAATTATTGTTGGGAAAGTATTAAAAAATGAGAATCTGTTACAATTTTTTTATGCGTTGGTGGTAAAACCTTGGTAGTCAAACATACAGAAAAAAATAATACTTATATAAATACTGGTAAACGGCAATTTAATACCATTCATGCAAATAAGCAGATATCAACTTACCAATCCTAGTCATGACGCGCATGGAGTAGACAACGTAGGGAGAGTCTGTCACCTCAATCCCGATTTTGGACAGTGGAGAGCCCACGGGACCCATCGAGAAAGGGATCACATACATCGTGCGACCTGGGAATGAACAAAAACTTTGTCAGAACGAACGCCAGACATTTGGCCTCCTCACCAATTTTAAGCGATAATATTTTAAAACACACTCTGTCTGCTACGTTTGCTACGCCACTGCTACGCCGTAGCAAATGCCTACGAGTAACATTCATGTTTACGAAATATGATCTGTTCTAGATCTGTAGTACCTATTTATAGAACTTAATGCTATCCAGCCAGGTTTAATTGTCACCTGTCCTGTTACTAACCTCGCATACAGCCTGGGAACCTATCGCTGACCGCCTTATCGTAGTCTGCTGGTGATATGAAGTTGCCGAGGGCGGACTTCTGTCCTGCCCTAGCGGAAGGAACCACGTCTCTCTCCTTCTCAGAGCAAATGAACGTGCGGGATTCCACGCGAGCTACGTCCGCTGGGTCCGTGCGAGCGAGCCAGCTGGAAAAGAAGATTTGCGTTATTGCGGAGTCAATATTGCTCTATGAGTTTCCTGTTATCCTGGTAATTCGGATTATTTCGGATGATGGTTGTTTACTTGATTTTTTCGTGGTATTTGAACTACTTAGAGGGTCTGAATAGTGGGGATTCAGAGATCAACGAAGGACTTCAAGTGTGAAATTATATTGGCAACTTTGGTCTTGTCTTTTGTTTTAGTTTTGTGAGATAGAAAAGAACCAATTGATTATAGGGCGTTTCTGACGAATACGCAGCGAAGGCCCTTGGACCATTTAGAAAACTGAATAGATAATATTTGAAATTCAGAAGCACACTATCATGTAACGACTACATCTCTGTAGATGTCGTGTCTTGCAAAGTACGAACTAGTTCTTTCGGACTTACCAGTTGTCATACTTGGGCAGTCGTTTCAGTGCCCCCTGGTGCTGCATGACGGTCAACAAAGCGTTGGCTTCGGCCTCCGATCCGTCGCAGACATGCACGTGCTCTGGCTGGCATAGCGCCGCGCTGCGCTCCACGAATGCTCGCACCTAGATGATACATCTTTATGGTTATAGTATCCTGGTACAATACGAGTAGCTAGCTCATGCATCTGTACATTATGACCTTGAGAGCGCCCGTAATTCAGGGGTTAATTGCAACTTAAGTGAAACCGACGACCACGGCCGTTGGGGCAGAAAGGTTCTTGAATGGCGGCTGCGCGCCGGTAGACGTAGTGTGGGCACGCCTCTCAAGAGGTTGACCGACGATCTGGTTCTGCAGGAAGCCGCTGGATGCGGGCAGCGTAGTACCGAAAATTATGGAGATTCTTGGGGGAGACGTTTGTCCAACAGTGGATGTCTTTCGTCTGAGATGTTGATGATGATGATGATGATGAGGGGTGCGTTTCGTAGTCCAGTCGCATATGCACTTTAAAAGTTTCTTTTTTATTGTTCTGAATCAGGGTACATAGACTCGAGTCCCTCGGTGGGGACGTTTTGTAGGCTGTTAATGATGTAGCTATGTTCCGTACCGGTTGCATATTAGAAAATCAAAACTTCATCGAGCAAATTTTAAAAGAACAACAAATGAAATAACAAAATTTAAATGACCAAATATTTTATTTAGCAAAATTTTATAATCTAAATGTATGTGTCATCAAATGGACGACTGACCAAAAGTTGCTAGATCAAAATTTAAAGTGCAAAATCATTCCTAGTTTTATTATCGCGAATGATATTCTTCAGTGTTTTGTTTATCTTCCACAGTCTAATAAATTAGATAGTTTGCAAATTATAAACATTTACATGTCCTAGGGCCTAGGCTAAATTAGTTCACCAGGCGGGTGCGAGCGAAGCGAGCACGGGAGTTCAGGGCACCCCTACTTCGGATAGTATAGGTTCGAAGGGTATGGCAGAAGCGATGTGGGCGAGCGTAGCGAGCCCATATCGCTCGCCATACCCTTCGTGTTAGGTTACACATTAACCTAAACAAACCTAACCATACCTAAACCCAGTTTAGCCTAGGCAAAACTAGTTTGACCCAAAATTGGGTTTGGCCGGTAACATATAGGTAATAAGGTAATTTTGGTTTGGCTGGTGAAACCAGTTAATAAATTAATAAATGAACCAAAAATCCTTTTAATCTTCAAACGATTTGGCCTATAGTGTCATAGATAATTTAAACGTTGATATTCCAGACTTTGGTCAGTTGAACTTTTGGTCAAATGACCATTGATATTTTAAAATTTGTTCATTTGTTCGTTGTTATTTTGAAATTTGCTCGATGATGTTTTGATTTTTTAATACGTAACCTCCGTACCTTAGGCGTCAGGGCTGCCAGCTGAGGGTTGGGGGCGGCAGATCCCCGCAGCGCCGTCTGGTGCGCCGCGCGGCTGCAACCCAGGGCTACCTGCGCGCATCTGTAACCAATGACCAATCGTTTACTGACGGGCTCTGCTCTGAAAACCTGTGCTGTGGTCCTGGTCACAGGCGGGACACTCCAAAGAACTTGAAATTTTATAAGACAATGGCCAGATGACATTGAAAATCAAAGGAAAATAACGTATGCTTCATCGAGTAACCTACACCACCCACCCGCCTCTCGCCTCTCTCTCGATGGACTCTAGCGGCGGCACCTGCGGGGTGCGTTATGGGGCGGGAAAGTCCGGGAAACTAGTTTTGGTGGGGGAAGTGAGTTTGTCTTCAATATACAGGCGTCCCACGGCTATGCCATATACAGGGAAAGTACCTTAAATATTGTAGCTAGAACATTTTACTGAAAGAAGACTTTATTTTAATTCTAAGAACTATTAAAACTGCATTCATTGTTTTTTAAAAATTACATGATTGAACCGGGAATCGAACCCGCTACACGAGAAAACAAAATACCCTGCAGTTTTATCATACCGATCGATAGGCTTCATCATAAGGATAATTTTTTGCTAAATAACAGTGTCAGAAATAAAATGAATTTAGTTAGAGTCTAACTTATAGGAGTACCTACTTATAAAAAAAGTTTAGTGTCTGTCTACCACAGACCTCTACTTAGTTTTGCAGGCGTAGGTATGTTATGTTATGTCCTCGCAAGTGGATAGCTTAGTAGGTAGTCTGTTTCTGTAGGTATATTATAGTGATAGTAGTAATTAAGTCCTATAAATGCCATATAAGTCCAATATCCTCAAACCAGTAGCATTTAAAACATCCAGTTGGTATTTTATTAACTATACATCATATGTATGTCTCTACCAGTATCTACTGGTTTAGCAACCAGTAGATAGTAAGCGGGAAGCAATAAAAATGTTTATCTTCGCGTCCAAAGATCGCAATTAAATTATATGGATGACTTCGATTTGATCGCAGTAATCTTTGAACCCAATAAATTGGAGAACAAGTCTATAAAATCACCTAATTTTATTTTTTATATTTTTGGGATTTCTGTTTTTTTTCATTTCATTGAATAGATTCGATCCGTTCATTTGTGTACCTATATATTTTTATTCCTGACAATTTTTAAAAATTCATTTATGTTTTTTACTACATAATATACCTAAGCATTTTTTTGAAATAAAATATTTAGTATGTTAAAATCTTTGTCATTAACAATAATGTGAAAAATCTAAAATACAAGGAGTACCGTACATAGAGTATAATGATTATAATAACGAACTATTAATGGCAGGTGAGGTGGTGATTAGGCTAATTAATTTGCATGTAGCCTACACTAAGCAAATTAATTGGGGAAAAAGAGTTTTGAGTATTGTGACGAACTTAATTACCACTCTATAATAATTGTTGTAAAACTGGCCAATTAATGAGTGTGATGAGATGACTAATATGGATTTTATATTTTACGTTCATTAATGACAAATTAGAGTAAATACAATTGTAAAATATTTTGATCTTTACATGGTTTAAGTAATATGATAGAAAATGTAGAGATAGTTTAGTGTAATTTTTTAAAGGGTAATTATTCCTGCAAGGTGGAAATAAAACGATTCGAATTTAAAAGGAAGTACCTACAAAGCGGTTTCTTATTAGTTTTTCATTACCTATCACATATATTATTATAGAATATGAAGTTATTTTTCAAATAAGGCCTTTGCGCAAAACGGTGCAATATTTTTTGTAAATCTAAGAGTTTGCAAAATTTTTACGTCATCGATACGTTTGTTGAATGAAAAAACTCGATTGTATAACAGGAAAAATTAAATCTTGTAAGAATTTCTGTTAAATTGCACAAAGGAAGGTAAAACTGCAGGAAAATCCACTATTAATAATTTCGAATAAGACTCTAATAATTGGTTAGTTCATTTTTACGTAGCAACAAAGTGACTTTAATCAATATCATGGCCAAGGACGGGCTTAAACCCAGCAGATTGCTCTGCCTACACCCGTTTTCATTTCACCTTTAATATTGTTTTTTTTACAATACGACTTTTAAATTTGACCAACCCGAACTGGGTAACTAAGGCCTATTCAGCACTTGTAAATTTGACCAACCCGAACTAAGGCCTATTCATCCTGATTCGGGGTAGGCTGGAGCCTTTCAGTGGGCACATACGATGTTATTACCCGGAGAGAAGATAAACCGATTTGGAGTTTTATATAGACTTTCTTTATGTGCCATAGAATGGACATAGGCAAGTTTATGGAAATAGGTAAGTTATTCCATATGGAAAATGCTAGCGGACATTATTAATATACGGGGGGTAGAAAAGTCAATGGGTATGGAGATGTTACCATAATCCCCACACTGGACAGGCGCTTTGGGGATCCCAGTTGTCAGATACACGGGTGAACATTGCTGTTCTCTAGACTATAATATACTTTTTAGTCGCCTCAAAGGATGACTAATATTGATGAAAAAAAAAGTAGTGTTAAAAAATAAAATAAATAAAATGGTCTTACTGGGCGGCTTTCTTCACGTAATCTTCAGGGATAGTTTTGAAATGCAGCATCTTCACTGAATTTAATAACATTTAAAGCTTTACTCAAAATATAAAAAATCTACTATACAAATCTCTAACACTGGATCAAAGTGAAACTAATACTTTCTGATTTATTAACCCTTTAACGGGCAGAATACTTTTTATTTGATATTCCAATTTGGTGAATATTGCGCCACTGTGGTGAATATTTTCTAACTTCAGGTTGGTGGTGTCAATTGTGCACTGCGCCCGTTCAAATACTACGATAATATACCATAAAGATCATTTTAAAGCTCAAAATTGCATCATTATCGACCTTACCGTCGGACTAGTTTGGTGGCTACAATCGCCATACAAATTTTCTTGTGCCCTATAAAGGGTTAAAATGGACTAAAAATTTATAAACAGCTAAATTTTATCCAAATTACTGAAACTAAAGAGAAATATCAGCCATCTATAGTATCCGATAGTGTTTAATCTATCACCCATTTAATAATTAGAAGTTTAGGACCTCGAAATCTAACAAGAAGTGTGTGTAAAGTTGCGCGCGCGGCTTTTATATCGGAGGAGTGCGCGCGTTCCGGCCTCTGATTGGTCGAGAGCGCGGGCGGGTCAATACGTCATCGCATCACCGTATTATCAGCGTGTGCAATTCTATATCTTATTTATCACTAATATAACTTGTTTTCCATATCAACAGGGATAATAATTACGAAAAACATGTTATTGATAAAGCTGTTCTATTTATAAAATTTGAAACTTGAACGCGTATTTCGTCAGATCCTGTTCAAAGATCAAGGAATGTTGCGTCATCTAAGGGTCTGTTGCCTCACACACAGCCCAGTACTTTCAAATTGCATACAAAATTGTGCACTTTGCTTTTAGATTACGCTTGAATTTATAGCTAACTAACAGTAAATTTGTTTGTAAACACTTTACTGCACATAAAAACATAATAGAACATACCATTTAAGTACAGAACAGTTGAGCAAAGGCGGACTTGTCCCATAAGGGATTTTTACAGTCAACCTAACTTTTTTTTTATTTAAAAGCGGCAACATTTGTCCTAATATTACTAAAAGTAGGTTATTATGTAGATATTTCAAAATTACCTAGCTGTGTGCTCAAACATATCCCCACCGAGGGGCTCGAGTCTACCCTGAAATCTGCTTGAATAGGCCTTAGTCGACCAAGCTGGCCCAATGCGGGTTGGTCAACTTCACAATGTCTACGCAGGACATACCTTTGAATGTCTTCGCAGGTGTGTGCAGGTTTCCTCAAGATATTTTCCTTCACCGCAAGAGCGTCGAATAAATGAATATATTCGAAAATCGTAAAAAAATATCTTAGTGTACAAAAAAGTAGGTTCTAGTTTAGATAACATTCGATAGTGTAGTTACCATTTATATTACTTACTAATGTTAAAAACGTATAGGTACTATACCTATTTTAAAGATAATAAAACATTTGTTTAAACAACGTGACAATAATATAATTGCGTAAGAAACTTCTTCGGTTGCAGTAGGTATAATATAACAGGCTAAGTGACGATAGATGTTTATAATCAGTGGAGGTCACGCACTCACAGATTTTATTGTTTTATAATCTTACGTGTTGTTTCATTAATTTAGGTATTTTCCTATTAATGCAATATAGGGTGACGACTTAGTCAATCAGCTTTCTCATAGAAATGTTTTCAAAAAATATATATATTTCTGTATACAAAACATACCGGAGACGGGACGAGAGTCCGATAAGATTACTAAGTAGGCACCCATTGTGAAATGACGAATTTATTTTTCGTTTTTAAGAAGTTTCTTATTGGGAAAGTTGCTGAGAACCAGAGAGGCTGGAAAAAAAGAGGAACGATTTGTATTTTTTTGTGTGTGTATGTTTGTAATGAATACCTAATCTCAAAAACTACTGAACTGATTACCAAAATTATTTCACCATTAGAAAGCTACATGCACCCTGAGTAACATAGGCTATCTTTTACCGCGGGAAAATGCCTCTTTCCCACGGGAAAACCTGTTAACGCGGGCGAAGCCGCGGCGGAAATCTAGTACATACCTATATTTTTAAACATATTTGACGATCATTCTACGGATGTCCTTTTCTACACTAAATTGTGCAAGATTGCACAATAGTATAGAAAAGGAGTGATAAATAAAACTAATAAACAAAATGTAATTAAAGTTATTCATAAACCTATGTTTATTTTTGTATTGACTATATTAGAAGTACGAGTACCATTATTAGTCCACCCCGCGCAAATAGAGCGCGGTGGGCAAAGTCTTCAGATAGCGAGACGCACGTTTCGCGCCAGCTGACATATATAGGATGGGTGCGGCTGGTTGTTTGAATTTTATAAATGTCAATGTATTTTTATCTTCTTATTTAAACAAAAATAATTGTTATCTTGCTGAAGTTCAGAAACAATTTGACGATTACAGCTGTACCTACTTACCGATATGTATAACATTTTTAATTAGTTCGCTCAAAGAAATTACAAGTAATAAATATAAATAAAATCACTAAGGATATGGTTAATGCAACATGTATTTTACTCGGTACAAGAATTTCTAGAGCATGATTTTAAATAATGTACACGGTGTTGTACCACGTTCGTGATATAAAATAACTAAAATGTAATTGACGAAAATCTAAATTGATTTAGTATTTGGAAAGAACGTTTGTCAAGCAGGCTGCCCTGTTCAATAAAATAAATATATAATTATAATTAATTTCGAAAATGTTGCACATGGCATTTTACCATTGGGTCAGAAAAAAAAAAGTTATTCTGTGTCTAAGCTAAGCTAGGCAGAGCCTGTACTAATGGTAGGAATCAGACGATTAAATACATAGTACTAAATTAGGTACTAATCAATTGATGGAAGTTTTTTATAGACGGTGTATGTACGTCTGCCTTCAAAGCACAGGGTCGCGGGTTCGAATCCCGCCGAGAGCAAACATTAATCTGATGAACACTTGTGTTTGCCTTGTGTCTGGATGTTGTATATTTTTATACGTAAGTATATCAGCTGTCTGACATATCCCCACATATTTATTTATTTATTAAAGTAGGTACTGAATTAATATACTCAAATGATAACTTCAATCTTGTTTTATATCTATTTCCTAGTTGTTGTATTGTAATAATAAGGATATGAGATAAATGCGTCACTATTGATTGTATCAAATTGTATGGCAGAGTTGAAAGTCCAAACAAAATCTATTATTAGTGTTTTAGCTCGCCATAGTTCGCAAAAACATTACCTTGACACCTTTCAATCAATTATTTTGTTGTATGTGCCTAAAATAGTATATTGACTCAACAGTAAATTGCATAATATAGGTATACTAGCGACCCGCCCCGGCTCCGCACGGGAAAATGGTTATTGTGGGTTATCCTTCAGTATATTATGCATGTATTATACATATAAACCTTCCTCTTGAATCACTCTATCTATTAAAAAAAACCGCATCAAAATCCGTTGCGTAGTTTTAAAGATTTAAGCGTACAAAGGGAGGGACATAGGGACATAGGGACATAGGGACGGAGAAAGCGACTTTATTTTGTACTATGTAGTGATAATTAAAGAGATAAATACAATGTGATTATAAATAGAATGCCGAGCATTCGCCAATTTTGTGAAAACATTTTATCAGCATAACGGTTACAAATTGGACCGACTTAACTTCTGTGGTATCGTGTGGCGAACAAAGGTATCCCTAACATTAATTCATCCCCTATAATTCGTTGTTAACACCCGAATAAAAAGAGGGGTGTTATAAGTTTGACGTGTGTGTCTGTTAGTCTGTCTGTGGCATCGTAATTCCTAAATGGATGCGCCCATTTTGATCTAGTTTTTTTGTTTGCAAGGTGTCATAATCTAGAGTGTTCTTAGCTACGAGCATCATTTGAAGATTATTAGCTCTTATCTAGTTGTTGAAAGGATCAATTAATGGTTTTGTGGCGGGGGTTTTAAAATTTTTAATTTTATATAACGTGAGTTTCAAATTACCAGGTGTACCGAAAAAAAACTGTAAAATAAATAACATTATTTTTACAATTTAAAAAACCCTTACTCAAAACCGGTACTTGATACTTTCAATTACTATAAAAGAGCTGATTATCTTCAAATGGCTAAGATATTTTCTTGGATTATTACAACTTGCAAATTAAAAAAAAAGTTCAAAATCGGCGCATCTGTTTAGGAGCTACGATGTCACAGACAGACAGACACATGCGTCAAGTCAAACTTAATAACATCCCTCTTTTTTCGGGGTTAAAAACGTAATTATAAAGTTAGAGTATAAAGTAATTGAATATACCGAAGACACAGGCATACTGTTTTTTAAAATGAATATTTACCTGTATGTACTTATCGGCAATATAAATAATATAATGTTCCGATGATATTAATAAAAGATAACAAGTTATATTTAAACTATGAACTAATTTGATTGATTCATACTTTTTTTCATGAGTCATATCATAATAATTTAGTAAAGTCCAAATTTGGGAAATATCGCTCTTTGACTCCTTACTAATCGCTTATTAATTGGAAAATAAGCAATAATTGATGTACCTGGAAGTTTTTATTTATATGAACCTAAGTATAATGTAAACATGAAATATCATTTTCAAAAAGACAACAACAAATAAAAATTTATATATATTATTGAATATATACCGTGAAATGTAACAGGTTGTTTATTTGCAACAAACATAGTGGTAGAATAGAACTCATGAAAATTAACAAACATAGGTTGAAATCTTAATTTTTTTTTTAGTTTCAAACCTGTGATTTGTAGCGTAAGTTATTCAGTTTCGTGAGTACCTACTACTAGTTTGTTGCGGATAACCAACCAGTTTTTCACGGTGCTTATTATATCCGAGTCAAATGGTTTCAGCCCTCTGATTATCTTAGACAGATAATTGTTTGCCGGCATATAGTTGTAAGAAAGCTGTTGCTAACTATAACGCGGCCGCGATTTTGTCGGATAATTATTTGACTAGATCAGTTAAGTCTAGCCTATATTATGGAGGAAGGCAGGCGCGGCCGATGTAGAAATACTTGGGACCTTCCCTTTGTTCAGCGATGGACGTTTTTTATGCTAAAATTACTTGTAGGTAATTACAATTTGACACTGAAATTTTTTTATGTTATTTGATCCCGGATTCTCTACAAACGTTGCCCTTGAATATACTCCAATGAGAATGATAACATAAACGTGTAGTATTTGACATAATTGCCAGTATTCACACTGAGACACAAACAACTGTTGGTAAACAGGTTCAAAAGTTCAGAAAATCTAGTGTTTACCAGATCCGTATCTGTATTCGCAGAAACTATCCTTCATAGTAAGTAAATGATATATTTATTTTAGCCTTAATTGTATTGCTTTTCGTGTGGGTTTAGAGGTTAACCTACCTCACAAACCCTGTTTTCAAATACTGTAAACAGTTTTATTTCTTGATTTTTTTATTTCCTGGATTACCTAAGTCTGCCGACTCTACAAAAAAGTTATGAATCGACTATTATTGATGACGTCATTTAGACTCCAATGTTCATTTAAACAGTTTGTTTTTGCCGTCATCAGTTGATCAATATTAATTCTTGCGCATTGACATGCTACGTAAGCAAAACAGCTGACAGTTTTGTATCGGCCAGACTTATTGGTGTGACGCAAGTGTTGGTGTCAATATTTTTGTTTACATCATTGCATCGATCTATCAAGGACACGTGCACTGGTCAAGGATTCTATTATTTGTTTATTTAATTTAGCGTAATACCCCGTGGCTCGACCGTTATTTTCTCCTGCAGGAATGAGGTGTTTCCCGTGGTAAAACGCACCTTATGTGCCATCCCGTGATAACATCTTGCCGTTGTTGTTGTTCTTTGTAAAAGTTTAGCATTATAAGTAAATTGGTTTATACTGTAAGCCTATAATGTGATTTATTAAATAAATAAATAAATGTAAATCTTAGGTAGGTAGATATTATCTAATAACTATTCGATATTTTCTTTTATTTATAAAAGCTAGCCGCGGCAGGAAGCTAGTTATTTATAACTTTCTCGTGGTAAAAGTTAGCCTATGTTCTTGCGCAAGGTCTATTCTATCTTTGTGCCAACTCCGCCCGCATTTTTTCCCGTGGGAATGAGAAATTTTTCCGCGGTAAATCGCAGCCTATGTTCTTTTTCAAGGTCTATTCTATCATTGTGCCAAGTTTCACCAAAATCGGTTTAGTAGTTTCGGAGCCTATTTGATGCAAACAAACAAACAAACAATCAAACCTTTCCTCTTTATACCTAATAGCATAGTAAGTATAGATATAGATTATAGAAAATATAATTACAGAACTCATGCTAGCTTTTTTTTTTAGGAAGAATGTTAATAAAAAACCGATTAGCACTTGGCAAGTATTTGAATCATACAACATTATTGGCAAATGAATAGTATCGATAACCGTATTTGACCTTTGACCGGTTAATAATGAATACCCTAATGAAATAACCGAAGGTCAGTAATTAGAATGAGGCCAATGTTTATCTGACTAGACCGAACTGCGCCTCGTCCGAAGTTCAAGATGCTCTGCTTGAATCCAGATATTGGTAACATCCTTGTACGCCATCCATCACATTTCAAATGAAAAAAACTAAAAGTAAAAAAAATATAATTTAACAACCAAATTATATATGCTCTAGTTAAAAAGATTAAAGTAAATTGTATTAAGATAATTAGAACAAATTAAAAAAATATATTGTTTTTTACAACCAATTTTTATTTAAATAAGTATTTAAAAAGAAAAAAATAAATTTGGATTAGATATGTAGGTACTCGTAATAAAAATTATATGCGTATAATGAAGAAAAAGAAGCTCTTTCTTTAATTGGCCTATGCTTGTGTCAAAAAAGTACGACCAATCAAGCTTCACCGGACTTGCGGGGGAGCGGAATACTCTACCCCAACAAAAGAAGCCCATATATGTCCCCACCGAGGGGCTCGAGCCTACCCAGTACCCACCTACCTTACGATTTATAGAAAGTTTTATGTACCCAAAGGTTGCCTGGTAGACTTGCTACCTTAGCAATGAGACCGCCTTTTGACTCTTCTGTTTTGTTCTGTTTTTCTGTAGGTATATGTAATGTATTTCTGTTTGGTGCCAATAAAGTACCTATATTTGTATTGTATGTATTTATATAAAGTTCTACAAGTATTTCATAAAGATTAAAATGACAAAATTGCAAAGTATTTTTTTTTTGTTTTGTCAAAAAAACTTTCAGCGGGTTATGGCAATCTTTGTGGGAATATTTTGTCAGCAGTAGACGTCTGCAAACTAAATATCATGGTCTAAAAAAACAAGGTCTAACAAGAAGACCACGTGACTAGACTCAAGGCTACGTCATCTGCTGTTCCTCTTTGTCGAATAATACGCATTCGACAAGGAAAACAGCATGATGACGTAGCTTGTGTTAAGTTTGACAGTCCGATTGTTAGACTTTGTTTTTTTAGACCATGTACCACTATAATGTAGAAAATTCTGATATAAACAAACCCAAGCTAAACCTGTGTCTAAAAAATCCTATTCCAGTTACGAGTGATAAAACGTTCTTTGTGTGACCTGAGTTGCCAGACCGGTTGCGAAGGTCGCGGGTGTGGCTACTGGAACCGAACGCCAGTATAAAGACTTCTAGCTGATCGAGTCCACTATGATAATGAAAGCAGAAGAAAAAAATACTGGCTGCACAAGTGATTTTTATGCTTCCGCGTGCTTTGTGCATTGTTAATAACATAGACAGATCTGTTAATACGGTTTAAAATAATAATAAATATTATTATATGTTATCCCAATATGTTAGCCCGATATGTTTATCTATCTATCTAGGTATCTATTTAGATACCTATTTAGATACCTAGATAGATAAACATATTGGGCTGAATATTGCGTGACCGCTAAAATATCTAAATTTAAGTTGTATGTCTCTTTCACGTTCTTAAGAACGAAAAGGGACAGGTGATTGCCAACCTACATTTAGACACGTCAAACATCGATTTTACGCGTAATTCAGCAGGAATTTAAAAACATCCCGACTAAATTAAGCTGAATTTGAGAACTCGTTTTGTCGTTAGTGGTTCATTTGCGTTAAAAAGTCCTCAGGATAACCGTTTGTAAATACAGAAAAAAAACATTGTAAATATTAATGTTTCTAAAATATCACAGTTCCCTTTCATTGGATACCCCACATACCCCGTATTTATATTTTAATTTTTTTTGGCCGCCATTTTGGATTTCAGGTGTAAGGAGTAATTTTTCGAACCGCTAATAGCGATTTTCGGATTCAGCGATGTCCAAAACCCCCAAAAAGCACTATCAGCAACTTGTTTACAAGATTTGCCTCTGACAATCACAATTTAGAGTTAGTTTCCTAGTCTATTAGCCCTCTCCCTGAAAGAGATCTTTTTTTTTCTCCATCTATGACATTCCCTTTTCATGACGACGATACAAAACTATGACGTATTCGACACTGGTTAGTCAGTAATTAGTTCTTAATTAAGTAATGTTTAGTAAAACTTTATCACTAAAATTAGAACGGTAAATTTTACAATAATAAGTAATCGGCTTGTCGTTGATATATTTTGAAGAGTTCATATTTATTAACATAACCTACATGATATTGGAAATATTTTCTTATCAAATAAACAATGACTATGAAAAAATCTATATTTTGAGAAAAACTTGTAAAATATAGTCTTCGTTGGCGCAGTGGCTAGGGCAATCTGGAGACACTGGTACGATCCCAGCCCAGCCACCTAATTTTCAAATTCAATATATTACTTACAATTTTAGTCTTAGATGTTAAAGGTTGACTAAGTTTTGAGATTGTATTTAAAAATAAATATATTTCTTGTTAATCTTGTGACTATTTAACTACCTCATAATTCATTGTATCTAATTATAAAGAGGAAAGATTTGTATTTGTGTGTGTGTGTGTGTATGTGTGTGCATGTTTATAATGAATAAACTCAAAAACTACTCTGCCGATTTCGAAAATTATTTCACCATTAGAAAACTACATTCACCCTGAGTAACATAGGCTATCTTTGACCGCGGGAAAATGCTTCATTCCCACGGGAATAACAGTTAACCCGGGCGGTGACGCGGCAGAAAGCTAGTATGTTATGTGATATTATAGTTGGTATCATAGCCGCCTCTGAATCCTTATAACCGCCTTATCAGTTCAATGTCAGTTGGTATATTCCGTCCGCGCTACAGTTGGCACGGTGGTGATAACGGGGTGATAGATAGGTCAACCGAGGCGGCCACACACCCCCTTTTGCTTACATAATGCCTTTATCTTGGACTCGACATCTTTGTTATGAAAAACATAATGACAATCTAGTTTTGAATTGGCAACATTTTTTACAAGTTTCGTTTCTTATCAAGTTCTAAATTGGTTTGGTTTGGAGAGAATGAGTAAGGAGAGATTGACTAACATATTTAAATATAAGCTGAGACTTGCTTTTTAACATAAATAATATGCTGCATGTCGTTGTTGCCTGTATGCACATAGGTACTTAGATTAGAGTAACATTTTGTTAGATTTTAAGCTTTGTTGTTACTCGTAACATGTAAGCGGCGTTGCACTAAGGGTCGCCGTGGTGGCAGTGGCGGATTTGCAGTCGTATCCGCTCTAGGTCCCAGGACGGCCCCAGGCCATTCTTCTTCTTCTTCTTTGCGAATCGATGACAAATCGAACTATATGTTTGCGGCCCAGAATCTAGCCATCTGTACTGCACTGTCCGTGGCGTCCATCAGGTCCTTCTGAGTACAGGTGACAGGACAGGCAGGACAGGACACTAAGTGGATCCAAATGTGCCGCCCCTTTCTCTTTAACTAACAAATTAATGAATTTACTTTATGGCCCTCTTAAAGAGGCCACAAAAGTGGGCCACTTTTAATTGATTCAGAAAATCTGTAAATATTAACGCGCGTAATAACAGTAGGTTCTTCGTAGATCACATTCACGTAAACGTACGAACTATTTTATATGTATATACGAAATTATTTATACTTTGATACGCAAAACTAGTGATTTAGGAAGATTACAATCATAAGGTACGCGTGCCTTTAATATAATATTAAGATACTTGCGTTTGAGTAATATATTGTTAATCTTGTTTTCTTCAGTGATTTTTTGGCACGATTTGCCGCCCTTCATATCTGACCGCCCTAGGCCCGGGTGGGTAAAAATTTACAAAATTAATCGCGTCACTGTCGTGGGAATGGACATACTGTGAACAACTCGAATATCCAATTTATTGTCTGCGCGATCTAACAAAATAAATAATTAAAATGGGGAGCCATGTCTTGTGCCTTAGCCGGCTCATTCATTATGACACCAGGGTTTGTGAGGTAGGTTTACCTCGAATCCCACACAATAAGCAATAAGCATGGTCCAAGAAAACAAGGTCTAACAATAAGACCACGTGACTGACACAAGCCTAAGTCATTTTGCGCTGTTCATCCATCAATAGACAATTACACGCATTCGACAAGGATGAATAGGCAAAATGACGTAGAAATGACGTAGGCTCGTGTCACTCACGTGGTCTTCTTGTTAGACCTTGTTTTCTTGGACTATGGCACTAACCAAGACTTCGGGCACTGCTCTTGTTTACATCGCTACCTAACCCTACCTTAGTTTATTGATTTTTCTACAGATGACGCCTGTTAGCGTATACTATTAAATAACCCTACCTTTTTGTAATCCTCGTGATGAAGAAGATCATCGTATCTGATGTCTTGGCTGTTCTGGATCCAGTCTACTGCGTTTAATTTTGGGTGCGGAAAATTATCTGAAAATAAATAAAGGACAATAAACATTTGTATTTGTGGCTGAACTGATTTTCTCCTGGGAATAAGGAATTTTCCCGTGGTAAAAGGTAGCCTATGTTACTCCCCAAGGTCTATTCTATCTTTGTTCCAAGTTTCATTAAAATCGGTTCAGTAGTTTCGAAGCCTATTCAATGCTAACAAACAATAAAAATCTTTCCTCTATTATTAGTAGATAAGGAGTTTTCTATGATCCGATCACAGAGAGACATTTCATATTTGGGTTTCATTTCATCAAATGAAAAAAATTGCAGTAACTTTATTTGCGGTCATGCAGCTCTACTTTTCATACATTATGAATGTGGTATAGCAGCGAAATAAGTTTGTAAAGCAACTATGTTGTCTCGTTGCTTTGAAATTGTTTGAAAGGGTATGTACTTGATCTGCAAATAAAGTCTTTTTCAAATTTTTCTATTTATACTCTATGTTTTTTTTCTTTTGAAAATTCGTGTATGTAAAGGTGGATATATGCGAGTTTTACTACCCCAAAAGCCTTCTACTCCTAGGAAGGAGCCAAACAAAATTTCGGTGTTATTTACCAAAATGAGTATTAATTATTCGTCCTCCAAACTTAACCGTCTTAGTTATAAAAGGATGGCTTTTAGACTTAATTAAGTCAAATTATAAACAACGAAATTTCATTTCAGCGCAAATATTTAATAGTTAAAAAAAGAATATCTGCTTTGTGAATAGGGCTGTCAAGGAGTTTGTGAACAAATATTTAGAGGGTTGTTGACGACCGAAAAAAGGGATTTGAAATAGTGCTAATAATGAGGATTTTTTGTGAAATAGTAAAACCAACAGATTTGTGGGTGGTATAATAAGTATAATATCCTAAAAAACGCAAATCGATATACAGAATAGCCGTTTTGTATACAGGCACTTTAGGCCCAAACAAGATTATGACGTCTGTACACCATGAAATTTAGGATGGTAGGTATATTATTGTATGTATTTATATTATCTTAATGTGTATGGATATGTATTATCAAATTTATATGTGTATAGGTTTGTTTTATAACTATTTTTATAATAAAATCTGGATATTCTGTTTTTGCACACCCGCCATTTCTTCCTACACTCTAAAAAATGAAGACCAACTAAGAGCAGTTTTCTCTTAGTTGACGTTATGTTAATTACATCAATTACGATCTTATATAATTCAAACAAAGCTGATCAGTAAAAACAATAAGTGTATCTGTGATTGAACTAATAAATATGGTATGTTATTAATCCTAACAATCGTATTCCTTGCATCTACTATCAAATTGTTGGCATAATGATGTAACGTAGGTTAGTTCAATCCTTAACAAATTCGTTAAAACAGATAAGTCTGTTAATAGGTATGACCATTTGCATAGTTTGTTTCATTATTTTGTCTTCGTTGATTTATATAAGATTTGGTATTTTAATCAACTTAACGTATAATATTTAAAACAACTAAGATAAAACATTCAATCCGACTATGATTAACTTATTGTATTTAATTACGAAGCGTATAGTTTATTCTACTAAGAATTTATTGTTAAATCGATATTCATTCTAGTTAAATTAATTAATCGATTAGTTCGATCAACCAAGAGAAGCCTAGGCGAAACCCGCTCCGCACCCGCGCCCCTCCCCCTGTTTATTTCGGTGCAGTGCGGCGGTCAGTGCAGTGCGTGAGTGCGTGCGGATAATTTCAATTTGTGTATTTGATATATTTTCGGAGAACCCAAATCTGGAGTGTGTGTGTGGGACGGTGCAGTCTATGGCCCACCTAGTGTCCTGCCCTGCTTGCCCTGCCAACTGCTCGCAGCAGGACCTAATGGATGCCACAGATAATGCAGTTGAAGTAGCTAGGTTCTGGGCCAAAATTATCTAAGGAATTTGTCATCGACACGATAAGAAGAAGATGTGCCGCCCATCATGGAAGAAGTATTTGAGCTACTCAAGACTTGGGAGCTCGAAAACCTCATACCGGAATTCACCAGTAAGTAATTACAATATATTTCATTACCTATTTATTTGTATTTGTTTGTTTGTTCCAAGTGTTTTGTTAGGGGAGGTTTTTTTAAGACGAGTTGCTATTTAATTGTAGCATCTGTTCCATTTGTCTCAATGGCTACCCTGGCCATGGCCGTAAGGCTGACGCCAGCTCCCCGCCCGCGGCCTTCGGCCGATTTGTGTAAGATTGTCCTGTAATATTTATTTATTAGTTATATGTCATGTTTGCATTTTGATTCCTTTTAGACATGGTGTTTCTTAATAACTACTGCTTAAGAACTACACAATCAATATCTAAATGGAAATAATGTTAGTTTTATATTTAATAACATCCGGGTTCGATTCCCGAGCTGAGTACAAGTTTTTTTTATGAATACAGTTTTTCTAAAAACTTAATTTTAAAGTAAAATTGATGTCATGGTTCGTAGGAACAGATCTTCATAAGATTCATAGTTACAGACTTTCCCAGACTGACTTAGTTATATGTGTTTGAATTAACTCTTTGATATTAATTACATCATTAATTTTTAGACTCTCATCGATTTGTCCCTGTTTGACACTATAAACACGGACACGGACTTAATAGTAATTCAAGACGAAAAGGAAATTTTGCCGCAGAAGGAAAATTTGCCCCCTATGCAGAGTACAGGACCTAGTTCTTCTCAGTGCATGGTAAGCTAATTTATATCATTTTTGTTTGTTTTCATAGTATTGATTATGGGCTATTGTGCAACAACTGGCTTGTGTAACTGCATTTACTGTCCACTGATGCATAAATAATTGTAGGTGCATATTTTATATGCTGTGCTTACAGCATTGCACTCAGTTTTCTTTAGTTTTGTTATTTATTGTATTCTTTCATTCCAGCTACATAAAGACTTCAATGCTGCGCATGACATTTACATGGACAATTTATTCATTAATTTTCCATTAATGAAAAATAAGCTGCTAGAACGCCTGAAAAACAAAAAGTCGACTGATCCATTCCTCCACGAATTGGTTGGAAGCACGCCAGTTAGAGGCCAGTACAAAAAAGTTTTCTCACATTTCGATCGTCAATTTTATGTAGAGTGTTGAATCTTTCTTCTATAATATCGTTGCTTTAGAACTAAAATTGTTTTAACACACTTAGGTAGAAATTGTTTAAGATTATAAATGGTTTAAATTTTGAATTAATAAATAAAATCTTTATAATAATATTTTTGTATTTATTTAAATTTTGAACTATACAGGCTGTAACAGAAACTGTACAACTTAACTACAACATTTATATCTTTAATGTTTAACCATTTCAATTAAGAAACTTGTCCAGTACAATTCATTTATGTTCAATTGTACTGTGACTCTCTTTGTCTCATTTAGGTACTAATGCATTTCATTCAGGTCTAGGTTTTGGCAATCGACCAACACCGGTTTTGCTTCACAAACGCACCTTCCGTGTTTGTAAAGCTAAACCGATCTAGGTCGATCGTCAAAAAACTAGACCTGAATGAAATGTATTAGTAAATGAGACAAAGAGAGTCACAGTACAATTGAACATGAATGAATTGTACTGAACAAGTTTCTTAATTGAAATGGTTAATTGACCAATATCTTAGTTCAGTTTCATAAGATGCCTAGTCCATGTAATCACGTTCTTAATTGAAGTTATTATGGTCAAATAGTTAATAGAATAATTCTTCATGTTAATATTGATCCACATCTTAGTTGAAATGATTAAACAATAACGTTCAAATTGACCAATATCTTTATTCAGCCTTATAAGGTTCATAAGTCGATGTAATCATTTTCTTAGTTGAACTTATTATGACCAAATAGTTCATACATTAATTATTCATGTTAAAATTGATCCACATCTTAGTTGAAATGATTAAGCAATAACTATAATATAATCATGTTCTTAGTTGAACTTATGTTGGTCAAATAATTGATTCAGCAATTCTTCATGTTAATATTGATTACATCTTAGTCGACCTGACTTGTTCGTATTAGTTGGCACAGTTACGTGTCATGATAATAATTATCAAGCGCCTAGTTGATCTTGCTAGGATCAATTAGTTGACGTAATTATTTTTCATGTAAATATCTAACAAGACCTTATTTGTCTCAGTTACGTAGCAGTTGTAAAAGTAATCAAGATTACCTTATTTGATGCGTCTAAGTCCTTGTTAGGCTCGTATGGAATCAAGATGCTTTGTTACGACTGTCAAGATATTGATTGGGCTAATCAAATTTTTTTTAGAGTGTAAACGCCTGCTCCTATCGCCCAATGGTTGCCTGGAAGAAATCGCTTAGAGCGATAAGGCCGCCATTTGCCTTCTCTCTTTTGCTTTTATTTGTACTGTACTTGTTTTTATTATGTGCAATAAAGTATATTTTGTTTGTTTGTTTGTTTGCTTGAAAGGATATCATTCACGTTTCATACAATGTTGGACCAAAAAGTGAAAATGCCGGCCAGAGAAAAAAAGTGTAATTTTCGGATAGAACACGTAATTCATATATTTTTTTACTATTACACCAAACCTGTGCGTCCCATGGTTGTGTTGGTATAAACTCGGATTTCAAGTTCACTTTTCATACAATTTGGACCAAAAAGTAAAAATGCCGGCCAGAGAAAAAAAGTGTTATTTTCGGATAGAACACATAATTAACATATTCTTTTACTATGACACCAAACCTGTGCGTCCCATGGTTGTGTTGGTATTAAACTCGGATTTCAAATCCGGTGAAGCTTGATTCGTCGTACTTTTGCAACACGAGAAATAAAAAAAATACACAAAAAAAACACAAAAAAAAACACAAAGAAAAAAAATACTCGGATTTGCTTTCGTACGGAATGTCATTCGAAATACGGATTTTCGAAATTGAAATTCGAATTTCACGCCCTCACAATCAATTGTCAAATCAGTTGTCAATGCAACTGTTTTACATTGGACGGCCACGCGATCGCTATTTAGCGCTTTTCACTATTGTTATTCTTATTTGTTGATATTGTGGCTTCAATGACATTATGAATGAACAAGAGTGTATTTCTTGTCGTGCTCCGATTGGCGATCGCCGAAGTTACACTTGGACTTCCCGAGAAGAGCAGCATATTTCTATCGCACAGTTGATAATAGAAGACCTAATAGTTTGTCAGGTAAGGATTATAATATATTTTTATTCAATATATATTCAAACATATAAGATCACTTTAATTATGCTAGTAGGTTTCTATTTACCACTTTTTTTGCAGGAAGAACCTACTGAGAATATTTGTCGAAGCGAAGAATCGCTAAACTTAAGTGGTGTAATGGGCTGGGCACATTGCGCGTAGAACCGACGGCCGTTAGGGCAGAACGGTTTTTAAATAGCGGTCGTGCGCCGGAAAACGTAGTGTAGGCAGGCAAACGAGGTGGACCGACGATCTGGTGGGGGTCGCGGGAAGCTGCTGGACTGATCATTGTGGAGATCTTTGGCAGGTCTTTGTCCAGCAGTGGACGTCATTCGGCTGAGATGATGATGATGATGATTTTATTGTAAATAAACAATAAATATATAAAATATTTTTTTAATATATAAACACCCTAATACCTAACAACAAATAAATACTCAATCATACTCAATGGGTAAACAACAATAATAAATATATATATTTTTTTTATTTAATAATTATAATTAATAATGAACAAAAAAAAGTTGATGAACGAGCATATGCATCATAATAATACTTTCTTAATATATTTTTTTATTATATTAAACAAATACATACTAAATCCATGTAGGCCCCTATTATAATAATAAAAAAAAGTTAAACTACATCAAATAAACATATATAATAATATATTCAATACAATATGATTACATGCGTCAAAATAATTTATTATATTTAATAGCCTCTAACAATAGAACCATCCGATAGAAAATCCGTATTTCGAATGACATTCCGTACGAAAGCAGATCCGAGTATTTTTTTCTTTGTGTTTTTTTTTGTGTTTTTTTTGTGTATTTTTTTTTATTTCTTGTGTCGCAAAAGTACGACGAATCAAGCTTCACCGGATTTGAAATCCGAGTTTAATACCAACACAACCATGGGACGCACAGGTTTGGTGTCATAGTAAAAGAATATGTTAATTATGTGTTCTATCCGAAAATAACACTTTTTTTCTCTGGCCGGCATTTTTACTTTTTGGTCCAAATTGTATGAAAAGTGAACTTGAAATCCGAGTTTATACCAACACAACTATGGGACGCACAGGATTGGTGTCATAGTAAAAGAATACAGGAATTGTGTGTTCTACCCGAAAATTATACTTTTTTTTGCTGGCCGGCACTTTTACTTTTTGGTCACTTTTGGTCCAAAATGAATGATATCCTTTATCTGCTTGTTTATCCGCAACATAACTGAACAACTTTCCATAAAAAGAACGTGGGTTGAGATCTCAAAAATATTTTTTTACTTTTCATATACCTAAACTTCAGTCACGTGACCGGCCACTTTGTATGACAAGTTGAATTTTAATTTTGAGATTTCAACCTATGTTCCTCAGGGAAAGTTGTTCAGTTTCATGAGTACTACCACTATGTTGCTGATAAACAACCAGTTAAACTTCTATTTCTATTACTAACTAGCGACCCGCCCCGGCTCCGCACGGGAAAATGGTTATTGTGGGTTATCCTTAAGCATATTATGCATGTATGTATTATACATATAAACCTTCCTCTTGAATCACTCTATCTATTAAAAAAAACCGCATCAAAATCCGTTGCGTAGTTTTAAAGATTTAAGCGTACAAAGGGAGGGACATAGGGACAGAAAAAGCGACTTTGTTTTATACTATGTAGTGATAGTGATTAATCAACAAAAAGGACTCAAAAGAAAAGAAAGGGAGTAGTAAGTGGTGTGTGTGCGTGTGTGTGTATGTGTGCGTGTGCGTGTGTGTGTGTGTGGTCTATTACCGAGGACATTCTATTTTATGAAATAATTACTAGTAATGCTTCTGAGGGATAATTACCATTTTAGTTATTATGGTCTTAATTTGATAAGCTCTTTTATTAACTACTAGCGACCCGCCCCGGCTCCGCACGGGAAAATGGTTATTGTGGGTTATCCTTCAGTATATTATGCATGTATTATACATATAAACCTTCCTCTTGTAAGAGATTCTTGTATAGATATCTAGATTTAACACGTTAAGTGCGAAACAGGGCTTGAAACACCTTGTCCGTGTCTCGTCTTTAAAGCGGTAAGAAAAAACTTAAACTTCTTTGTCGTGCGAGAGGCATAACTTCTAGCTGATTCAGAGTAAGAGAGAGATAACTATATATTTGAGATGTGCTATTGATTCCTAGTTCAATGGTACACCAACCTTAATACCGGGTTTGTTAGACCTTGTGCCGCACTGAACAAATATAATTCCAACACAGTGCGGAACGAGGTTGCGAACACCTCGTACCCCTTCGCACCTCGTACCGCACCCTACGCTAGTTTCACGCGGTTAGTGTTGTGCAACGCATTCGAGGCTCGCACGCGTTGAAGTAAGACCGCTACCGATTATGTCGAAACGTTGCCGAAAAAAGTTAACTATGGAGGAAGATGAAGAAAAACCGGGTGGAGAATCTGAGTCAAAATCAGAATATAAGAAGAGGAGTTGTGTAGGATGTTACGAAAAACTCCGCACCTTCTTAACGAGTCGTGAAGCCGACAAAAAAGTGAAGAAAATTCTCACAGAATGCACTGGTTGCAAGAAATATTATTGTTAGACATGTTTTAATGAAAAACACTAGAAACACATTAATAAGTTTGGTGAATAAATACAATTAAATAAAATCGATATATATTTTCCCATCACTAAATAATATGAAAACCTGCCATTCTTCAGTGCGATACAAGGTATATTAGGCCCCACATTTTATTTTACCTATAGAAACTAAACTAACTAATCTAACCACGGGCGGCGGCAGATTTAGGTTAATAATTTCACTGTAATAATAATTACGACAAAAGACGTCTACTTCATCTTATTTGGCGCCAAAAAAAAGGATTTTGGTCTCCTACGGGCGGTGGGGTTTAATATGCCTCGTGCCGCCACAATCTCTGGTATAGGACAAGGTTTAAAACGACCCGTAACGCAGTATTGGAATGTACAGACAAATCTGTGCCGCTGGGAACGTGTTAAGCGTACAAAGGGAGGGACATAGGGACAGAGAAAGCGACTTTATTTTATACTATGTAGTGATGAAGTATCTACTTATTTATTTTAGATCTCCACTACGATGCTTTTCTTGTATTCAAGAATAGGAAAAGACGGCTGTCAGTTCTACTAGGGACTACTATTTGATATTCTGTGGTTCTATTTAATAATCACTCTTTGAAGTAATTGAAATATTTTATTGAAGTAAATTTGATTGTGACCTGTTATTATAAACTAGCTTTTCGCCGCGGCTCCACCCGCGTTAATAGTTTTTCCCGTGGGAATGGGGTATTTTTCCGCGGTAAAAGGTAGCCTATGTTACTTACTCAGGGTGAATGTAGCTTTCTAATAGTGAAAGAATTTTCGAAATCGGTACAGTAGTCTTTGTGTTTATTCATTACAAAATACACACACACACACACAAAAATACTAATCTTTCCTCTTTATAATATATAAGTAAAGTATGAAGTATGATAATAATATTAAAATATACCTACTTTATTTCGCTCTCACCCTCAGTTTACAATTATTGTCTTAGATTAGATTATAAACATTTTCTGTTTCTGTGAATGTCGGTGTATTGTTATTTACGAAGTTATTTTTGTAAGTACCTATAACACAGAATACTAAATAGTAGTCCCTATAATAAAAATAAACACAATAAGTTTTATTCCAATAAATTGTCGCTCGTGCAATTATTTTGAAAACTGATAACTTTTGGCGCTGGCAAGATCATTGAACTGAATCCAATTATCTGCTTCGATTTGTTAACATTTCCAAATATTCACAATAACATTGGTAGGTAGGTGGTAGTAATAATAATAAATAAGTACTTGCGATAAATGATGACATTGATTTGTTAAAAACATGTTTACAATCAAAGCATAGAGCTCAAGATTACATACACTCATACTGCTTATATATAGGTAGGTATATAGTAGATATATAGATAGATGGAACGTTTATTCAAGGGTAACAGTACAGACACAACGAAATAATACATAGTTTTAAAATAGTAACAGGTTACGATATGTACCGCACCCCCAAATAGGCCCTAACGCCCTAACTCAGCATGAATGCTGCGGCGCTAATCGCGTCACAACAGTGCTGATATTCTGTACCTTCTGTATGTAGTATTGTAGAGATTCAATTAGGTATTTGTATTTCGATATATTGTGACGTAAAAAAATTATTAAGCCTAGGTATGCGACAGAATTATAAATAAATTGCTCATGTGATTTCACATGCTGTGAAGCATGATGATATGATAATAATAATAAAACATACCTACTATTTGCATGATTGATGAAGGGCATGATTGCCCTTTCCAATAAAAAAAAACAAAATCTGAATACGCTGTAAAAAGTAATGCGAGGTCATACATTAAAAAAATATACATACGCGTCGACTTGAGAACCTCTTCTTTTCTTTGAACATTTTCTGACGGTTACCTATCTTAAATCCGAAAATTTTAATACCGAATATGTTTTTACCGAAAACGGATCGCATTTTTTTTACTTTCCATATTATCATTTTACCGAAATGGTTTTTACCTGATTTTCATTTCCCAGAGTTTTGTTTCTCTTTTTACTTTGTTCACCTTAGTCTTGATAGACCACAACAACGAAAAACCACAGATTTGAAAACCAGATGAGTTGAATTCCATATAAATGTTATCCTGAATAATCAGCATACCACAAAATCATGCAATTCGACAAGTAAACATGCAAGCAAGCATGCAACAAGCAAGCGTGCAAGCAAGCAAGCAAGCATGCAAGCAAGCATGCAAGTAAGCAAGCATGCATGCTAGCAAGCACAAGCAGGCATGCATACATGTCAACCTAACCCGAAGGGTATGTCGGAAGCGAGATGGGCTCGCTTTGCTCGCCCATCTTGCTTCCGCCATACCCTTCGAACCTAACCAACAGTAGTCGGGGTGCCCTGAACTCCCATGCCCGCTCGGCTCATACCCGCCCTGTCATGTTTGATTTACAAAACTAGATCCATTATAAATTATGGGAAAAGTAAATTCTGTTTAATAAACCTCCAGGATAATTAAAATATATGAAGTGAAACAGTTGGTAAAACCAAAAATAACATTTCTATAATATGGTTGTAGTTTTTCTGGAAAATGATACTCCTGTTTAATATATTTATGGTAAAATGAAGTTATGTCAAAAGAAACATATTGGAACTAAATATTCTATGAACCGTTTTCGGTCAATTAAGTTTCGGTTAAAAAAAATTCGGAAGTACGAAATGTTACCTTTTCTGACTTGTATTAAAGTTCCCGCAGAGCTTAAAGACTAAAATCTTTGACCAGTGCGTCCTACCCGTCATGACATACGGTGCCGAAACGTGGACACTGACTGTGGGACTAGTCCACTTTAAAGTTGCTCAGCGATCTATGGAGAGGACTATGCTCGTAGTTTCTCTAATGGATAAAATCCGGAACGAGGAAATCCGTTAATCCGTCGGAGAACCAATGTAACCGACATAGCCACTCGAATAAGCAAGCTGAAGTGGCAGTGGACTGGTCACATTTGACGCAGAACCGATAATCGCTGGAGTAAGAGGGTTATAATAATAATAATAATAATAATAATAATTTTATATTTAAAAACCAGTTGTACAAATTATAATCTAGACAAAGAATAAAAATTAGTGCAAAATAATTTACGTGCCCAAGCTAGGGTAGATCCCACAGAACATTTAAAAGAGGTTAGAAAGGCAATGTGGGCGGGGCCGGCGCGCCAAAACTATGAGCAAAACGCTCATACTTCACGCAAAGAAACGATCGCGCTGTCTAACTCACACATAGCTATAAAAATCTACATCAGTGTGCGTGCATGCGTATGATTCGTTTCCATTTGAAATCGCGTGATTGAGCGGCGCTATGATTGGCTAGATTTGAAATTGCAAATATGTGCGTAAACTTCATCTTTATTGAAGTACAGATGTAGTGGAGGTGAAAGGTGGGGTGGAATCGGCGACACCGGATTTCATACGGACGGCGCATTATCGCCATTCTAACCTCTTTTAAATGTTCTGTGGTAGATCCCTGTGTTATGCAGTGGAGACCCCGGCTAGATGGAGTGACGATCTGCGAAAAGTGGCTGGCAGCAAGTGGATGCGTGCGGCCGAAGATCGGGCCAAATGGCGCGCCTTGGAAGAGGCCTATGTCCAGCATTGAATAGAGTAATGACGACTGTAAGCGACTGTATGATTGAGCGTAGACCCATCAAATTATGTTCACGAAGAAAAGAGGTAACTGTATTAAATGCCATATTGATACGTTCGTACTATTTTTAAGGAAAAATACTAAATTATTGAGTATGGAAATCCATCATGCCATTTAGACTATACAGAGGAGTAGATAGCCTTAGTGTCACAGGGGAGAACATACACTTTACGCTACTTACTCTATACTATTTCCAAAGGAAAAAACCCTTAATCCCACGCAAAAAATAAAATAACGTCGGTATTATCTTTTTTAAACAAACAGAAAAGTGTCTGTATTTTATTTACTCGTAATAACTGCAAAAATCTGAGAACGTTCATTATTTACATACCTTTCTTTCGGGCAGGCAGGAGACGAAATATTTATTATTAAAGAGTAAACGATTTTTAGAAAAGGTTAAGTTCGCGAAAGGTTACATAGTAATAGGGCGACATAACTCAAAGATGATGTAATTAAGTATCGCATAAGAAGAATCCCCGCAGCGACCTCGCAGCGGCTGATAAACGGGCGTAGGCTCGCCACGTGACGCGTTGATACGACACTGTTTATTTAAATTAAATACATGGCGTGTTCTTAGTTGTGTCGTTATGTGATTGTGTGATCGTGGGCTCAGCTGTTGCTGGGAGGAGCCTGTTCGATTCTCCTATAAACATGGTCTGAGAAAACAAGGTCTAACAATAAGACCACGTGACTGACACAAGCCTACGTCATTTCTACGTCATTTTGCCTATTCATCCTTGTCGAATGCGTGTAATAGACAAGGATGAGCAGCGTAAAATGACGTAGGCTTGCGTCAGTCACGTGGTCTAACTGTTAGACCTTGTTTTCTTGGACCATGTCCTATAAACATGTTTCAATTTATCATCATTCATATTATGATATTTGTATGTTCAACATAATATCGGGATTCGAACTCAGAACCTCCACAATAGAAACCACTCGGCTATGGAACGGTGTTGGAGTGAAGAATATGACGGCCCCGTAGCCTAGTTGGTAGTTCGTCTGCCTTTGAAGCACAGGGTCGCTGGTTCGAATCCGCCCAGGGCACACATTGGTGTGATGAGCACTTAAGTTTGCCCTTGTCTGGATGTTGTATATTTATATAATTATGTATGTATATCAGTTGTCTGACACCCATAGTACAGGCTAGGTAGCCGTGTGTGAGATGTCCCTACATATTATTATTATTATTATGTATTAGGTATGCAAATAAATAGGTATAGCGAATGTTCAGCGGATTTCAGGGTAGACTCCAACCCAGTGAACAAACTATCAAAGCGCAGCGTATGAGTGGGAATACCTACAAATGCTACCCTAGAAGATACTTTAGGTATCTTGTATCGAAGGTGATGTGCAACATTTGAAGGGCTACTATCTATAATATCAAAGTTAGAGATAAAGATAACCTCCAGGAGTGACAAATCTGATTTAATCTAGTATAACTATCTGCGCACTTTTACAATCAGAGTGACTAAGCTTTTTCAGTCGCTAAGAAACATGAAGGAAAAAAAAAATATGCGCCCAGAACAGAACAGAACAGAACATCACGACATGTTAACGACTATTTGAAAGAAAAGTGTGAATGTGTGTGTGAATTGAAAAAATGTATCACAGCCGGCACCCATTTTGATTACTACTCCATTTGGGCGCGTAATTTTTTTTCTTCTTTCATGGTAAGAAAACTGGCCTGTGTCTATTTTTGATTGATGATGACACCTTTGCTAAATAAAGTTTTATCTTATCTTTATCTTATCTTATCTTACCTACAGCACACCTTAAATTGATTTAAACGTATTTAATTATAGATGTGTGATGCGGTCATTAGTTTAAAATGTGAATTATTCCTAAATATACGAATTTCCCCAACGGCCGTCGGTTCTACGCGTAATGTGCCCAGCCCATTGCCACTTAAGTTTAGCGATTCTTCGGGCTATGTCGGTGACTCTGGTTCGCCTGCGGATCTCATCATTCCTGATTCGATCACGCAAGGAAACTCCAAGCATAGCCCTCTCCATCGCTCTTTGGGTGACTTTTGTTGGGGCAGAAAGGTTCTTGAATGGCGACCGCGCGCCGGAAGACGTAGTGTGGGCAGGCCCCCCACGAGGTGGACCGACGATATTCAACATATCCTGGTAGCGGGCAGCGCAGGACCGATCATTGTGGAGATCCTTGGGGGAGGCCTTTTTCCAGCAGTGGACGTCTTTCGACTGAGATGATGATGATGATGATGATACGAATTTCCATTATAGATTCCTAATTCAACAGAGCCCAATTATAAAGATTCTTAGTTTTACAGATTCCCAGTAATTAATACTTACATGTTGTAAACAGACTAATGACGACGGTTATGCGTGACGGTGCGTGACAAATTTTTGTCATTCAATGGTAGCCGCGTTAACATCTCCCACATAGGTGTTCTACGCTTGTATTGTTAATTTAAATCTGTTTTCAAGTTAATTCCTTTCACACACTATGTAACTAGGTAAGGTACAGTACATCATGAAAAAAATGATAGCTATATATCTATGTAAATCGTCTTACATGAACAGTTAAATTATATTACTTTTACTAAGTAATGTAGAATGTTTAAAAAATAAAAATAATTAATTTTAGTTTTTGATTTTGTAGAATTTTGATTGACATTCAAATTGAAGCTCAATTAAGTATTTATTTAATTTTTTTTGACTTGGTGGCGCATTGGTAGTATTTAGTAGTGCGCCTGTAGAGTCCAGAAAATGTGGGTTCGTGTCCCTGCCCGTAATGTATCTTGTGTGGAGAATCATGGAGAACCCTAAAGAAACTCCTCAAAGGAACAGACTTATTACCCGCTTTCAGTTTGACCTGCTATTGACTTGACCGTACATATTCGGGCCGTTCATACTAAATGCCGCTAAAATCTCTAAATTTAAGTTGTTGGTCCCTTTCATTCATATGGGAATCGAAAAGGATGGGGAGATGAATGAATTTAATTTTGATTGAACGATATTTAAAATAATCAGCGCAGCTGTCAAATTCTGCTTAATTTAGTCGGGATGTTTTTGAATGCCTGTTAAATTACTACGAACTACACGTAAAATCGTCTGTCGCTTTTCGTTCTTAAGAACGAGAAAGAAACATTAATTTAAGTTAGAGCGTTATATGTAGAATCAGGCCCACTGTTGTTCCCTGATAGCGCAATGACAAAGCAAGGTTTAATCCAGTGATGATAATATAATATGGTCGCGGCCACCGGCATATGGTCAGTTGACTTATAGCTGCGTAAGTATATAGACCTTTTTGTTACATTTACTTAGACATTTACCTTCTTAAAAAGCGTTGGTGGCCGTTGACTTCCATTCGGAAGTTCGCGTTTTATAACCTTGGTACGTACCAATGCGTTTTCGATTTTCGAATTCATATGTACGTTTATTCGACGCTCTTACGGTGAAGGAAAACATATAATGAGGAAACCTGCACACACTTGCGAAGTAATTCAAGGGTTGTGTGTGAAGTTGACCAACCCGCACTGGGCCAGCGTGGTCGACTAAGGCCTATTCACCCTGATTCCAGAATAGGCTTGTGCCCCTCGGTGGGGACATATATGAGCTGTTAATGATGATGAGACCTTATTGCTAAACGTTGCTTCAGTTAAACAATATTTTTCTGTCCCTGTCCGAAACTTAAATAATAATAATAATTTATTTATTTCAGGCAACGAGGCCCATAACATAAATACATGTATGAGCTGCTAATGACGATCAGCTGAAAATACCAATAAATCGTCATTAACAGCTCATACATGTCCCCACCGAGGGTCTCGAGCCTACCCTGAAACCAGGGTGAATAGGCCTGAGTCGACCACGCTGACCTAGTGCGGGTTGGTCAACTTCACACACAACCCTTGAATTACTTCGCAGGTGTGTGCAGGTTTCCTCACGATGTTTTCCTTCACCGTAAGAGCGTTGAATAAACGTACATATGAATTCGAAAATCGAAAACACATTGGTACGTGCCGAGATTCGAACCGACGCTCTACTTGGCAAACCAATAAATACATAAAAAATAAAATAATAAATCTACTCGACACTATGACGACGATTTCACTGGAGGTCGAAAGCGTCGAAATACAACCCCCAGTGGCCAGAAATTAGCTTTAGGAACTCGGACAGGTGACTTCTGGGGACGCGTATTACTAAATATGTCTTTAGTAGTTTGATTTGATTAGCAACTTTTATAAATAAGGGGGAGAGAGTAGTTGCGGTTTAGATTGCTATGCTGAAAAGGTATCTTCTCAGTGAGAGCAAGGCTGGCCAAACTCAGGCACGAAGTGGCCCGCTAAGGCATTTGAATTTGCCATCCAACCTGAGTAATCATAAAATTGTAAAAAGTAAACATATTTAGGATCGTTACACAATCCTTTTCATTTGATGTTTTGCCTAGTTTTGCCTTTAAACACTTACAGAATAAGAAACTTTACTCACCTAAAAAATCTTTTTGGATGGGATCTCCTTGGTTTAGAACAACTTTCTCAAATAACAAAAGAAAAGAAAGAAAAGAAAAAGAAGGTCCACTGCTAGACTAAGGCCTCTTCCTTGAAAGGAAGTGTTGCTATAATCCTACGCTTTGCGGGATATTTGGGAATCGCAGTTGTTTTGGTTACCACAACAATAAGTTTCCCTGCTTACAAATGGACCACCCCAAGTCTCCTTTTGGGAGTCGTACGATTACAGGAATATATACAGGGAATAGACAGCAGCATTCATCTGTGTTATCTATCAACAACTGTGATCCCCGACCCGTCTGCTAAGCGTGGGGATTATGGAAACACCGCCCTTCCTAGAGACAGACCTTAGACTTAGTGGAGTGCTATGGGCTATAATAGTGATAATACAGTAAAATTACCTACCTCGTCAGGGCGCCAGATTTTTATAGCAAATAGGAGACTATCATACTTTTCATAATGAACAAAGACTGTGCAATACCTAATTAAGATACTTAACTCATTATTAATCAAAGAAATCAATTTTACACTCGCAAACAAGCAAGCATTCTCTTTACAGATACCAGGAATACATAAAAGTGACTTACCACTCGCCTCGGTCAATAACACAAGTGAAATTCCACGCTCCGTCTCCCATACAACTTGTATGAAACTAGTTCGATACGATACGATACGTGTTAAGTGTAATCGTGTTATTACACTACTGCCACAGATTATGCTCTACCGCAACAGTATAACAAATAGCAAACAAGTATGATGCGAATGACAGACAGCTCTTTTTTTATCACAATCGAATTGTTTATTTGCGCATCTTTATCTTTTTGCGTACATCTTCCGTTAAAATAAAGGTCGTGCAAAATTTAGGATTTGCACACGCTGGGCAAGGTTAAGTGAACCATCGTTAGTGGAGACTTGTGTAAGTAACTAAATAGGCAAAGCATTACTTAACCCAATAGGTAAGGTTGGGTATCCCCAAAACCAAGGTTAGGAAGGTTAGGTTTCCTCAAAAACCTATATAAAAGTATATGTATCCCCATCATCCCCAATTAGGTTTAGATGCGAAGTCTGTCAAACAAGCAAGTCAGTGTATAATTTACTTTTTTTTTTGGTTAGTTAAAAAATTGGCTGTCTTCTATGGAGAAGAACTCGCCGGATGAAACTCCACAGGCTTTGCATCTTTTTAAAACATTTTCACTTTATAAATTATTATTTTATGAAATTTCCAAAATATTTTTACAAAATTATTAATATTGTATTTTTTTTTGCAATCAAAGGAATTGTAAAAACCTGCCTCTCAAGCAAACTAAACTAAAAATAGAGTCAAGCTAGTTTTTACAGCGCAAAATATTATTCCTACTGGAAAACGTGGTAAATAAATTAAACTAAATAAATAAATGTAGTAGGTAAATTACAAGGAGAGCATAAATATACGCAGCGGAATATGCCAGTGGTAAATAAGATAAGAACTGTATTGTCCGTTGTGCGGAGAAGTTGGTCCAATTTCTCGAAAACATCGTAGTTATCGTAAATGACGCGATATATAAACACTGTGACGTCATTTTGCATCGCTTTATCCTTATTGGTAATTCAAAAATACAGTTTGCTAAACTTCCTTGAAGCTATATAGGTATATCTTATCTTACTACGTTTGCATTAATTTAATTTTGTCGGCCTCGTAGCCTAGTTGGTAGTACGTCTGCCTACGAAGCACAAGGTTGCGGGTTTGAATCCCGCCCAGGGCAAACATTCGTCTGATGAGCACTTGTGTTTGCCTTGTATCTGGATTATATATTTATATATTATGTATGTGTATCAGCTGTCTGACACCCATACTACAGGCTCTGCCTAGTTTGGGGTCAGATGGCCGTGTTTATTTTATTTATTACTTTTATTAAGAAAATCATTTGGATTTGGGGGATTTGGGTAGCAAAGGCATTATAACAAAAACCTTTGAATAGGGAAGCTTTGAGTTGGCGCGACAACGACACCGGTAACGCCGCGTCACTTGCGTCACTGTCGCATGCCTTCAAAGTCCACCTTAAGTACATCACTTTAGAGTCCATTATCCTTTTTCGTGTCGCAGCGTCAGTGTCGCTGACGCTCGGTTCGAACAATTCGAACGGCTACCTTTAGGCGGTTCAACAATTCCGAAACCTGGGTTGGATAACCTCGAAACCCACTCGATAAGCAGATATAAATTTATATTTCCCTATTCCCATGCACATTCGTCATTCAATTTATTGACATAGTGACTAAGAAAAGAGTAGTAAATACTCGTATGATTCATTTATTTATAGTTAGGCATCCAGTTTTCGTTGCAACACTTTGTTTAGTCACGTGTGAAGGCGATCGCTTGTAGTGAAATGTTTCTATGTATACTAGTACTATAAATATGTCTCAAGTAAGAGTGCGCAAGAATACCAAGTTTATTTGCAGCCAAGAGCGCAGCCATTGCAAACAAAACGAAAGAAAATTTTACAATCTAAGCCAAAGTTATTTTTGATACCACTCTGCGACCACAATGTATTATATAAGGAGTAAAAAAACGCAAATAAACTTGGTAATTGAGCGCACTAGAGTCTCAAATAAGAATTTAAGACAGGTCTTAATTGTAATGATGATTCTACGCGTCTGATACGGTAGAACTCATTTATTCTATAGAACTGAAGTCAGTAGGATAAAACAGACAACTTTGTCTCATTTAATTCCATACCTAGAAATACATACACGTTTTTTCACCTACTTCATTCAACCAATTGGAAATCAATATTTCTAGGAATGTTCTATGTAAGTTGAAACTAAGAGACAAGTATTATAAAAAGAAAGTTATTATTTCTAGTGACAAAATCATTAGGAACCGCGTTATATTGTTCTATAGAACTTTATGAAAACTAGGAGTATTAAATGTTCTTGAAAATTCGAAATATGGCGAGGTTCTTACTTTCCTGTTTGGATTTTAGGTAATTAAGAACATTTTTTGGTTTTACTGCTGCAATAGTAAATATTCCTTTCTAAAAAGTCGTCATCACTATCACTACATAGTATAAAACAAAGTCGCTTTCTCTGTCCCTATGTCCCTATGTATGCTTAAATCTTTAAAACTACGCAACGGATTTTGATGCGGTTTTTTTTTAATAGATAGAGTGATTCAAGAGAAAGGTTTATATGTATAATACATGCATAATATATTTAAAGATAACCCACAGTAACCATTTTCCCGTGCGGAGCCGGGGCGGGTCGCTTGTTTCATAATAATCCGTCAGTTCGGAGATAATCCCATAAGAATGCCCTTACCAGAAGCGCGAAGGTTAGAAAAGGGCAACACATTTCTAAAACGTATTTATAAAATCTTTTATATATGCAAACGTAATACCTAAACTAAGACATCAAATCCACAGAGTTCTTACCACACTATTCATAGTTAATCCACAAAAGGAACGTATCTTTGTTGTCGAACATAGAATAGCATACAATGGAATAGATAAGTAAAAACATTCCGCACAATACCGGGGTGGACAGTGACGTCACCTGTCTGGTCCCACGCGTGGGCTGATCCTACAAAGCAAATCGACCTTACCAACCGATCTAAAACTATCAAAGGATTGTCAGTACAGAGTTGCATTCGGAGAGATGTATATTATGTGTTATTTCTAAATGTAAATAGAAAGTTGTAATTATTTCATGATACCCGGGTCTTTTATCCATAAATAAACCAAGCCGAAAATATCTTGAATACCATAGGTCCAGATATACCCACCTAGTGCAGAGTAAATATATAGATTTTTCTAAAAACCCTTTATTAGTTATACCTATTACCTACTTATAAAGTACTATAATATAACGGGTCATCGGTCTTTCTCTCTCTCTCATGAATCCTTTATTCGTTCCACTACTGGGCAGAGTCGTCTCCTTTCTCCTTTCCTCAAATCCACATTAATCTTTTTCATTATTTAAACCTGTTTTACGAGTATTCTAAGAAATATATTATTTTAAACAGAAGTTGATTTCCGCCCCGCGACTCCGCTCCAGCTTACAGTTTTTCCCGTGGGAATAAGGGATTTTTCCGCGGTAAAGGGTGGCCTATGTGTTATTCTGGTGTATGTACCTATAAGCTATATTATTGTAAAGTGTAATTAAAATCCATTCATTAGTTTTTATTATGATAGCGGTTTTGGTTAAAGTTTAAATCGATTCCAACTACAACTTATGGGTGGTTTGTGAATACTATTGTAATCGCCGTCTTATGGTACATTCACACCGGAATGCCATCGACGACGACGCGGCAAGTTCAGTGTAAAATAATTTAAAATTTATCTACGTACTGAAATGACTAATATCTGGCACTTCAGGTGTGAATTGAGCATTAGTAAAGCTCTGATTACAGCCCTGTTAAAAAGATAAGACGGTAAAACACCACAAAGGGATATATCTTGGACAACTACTGTTAATACCTAAATAATCCCTCAAAGTATTCGATTGTAGAATATTTGCACAGAGGACGAATAAAAAACTCAGATATTTTTAGAGGTTCAGAAATCTATCTACACACGTACTTTGAAATTTTATCGTGTGGGTTTGTAAGCTGGTAGGTGTTTAATGCTGAACATATTATGTATAATTTTGTAAGAAAAGAAAAGTATCTTCACTTGTAAGTAACTATGTATGTAAGAAAATCTTGGAATCTTAATTTGATCCACTTCCCGGTCTTCGATAAGGATGAAATTTTGCACACGCTCTGAGTTCTGATGACTAGCTAAGAAACTTAATTACAAATCCAATATGATATGGGTATCAAATGAAAGGGTCTGCTGTCAGCTCAGGAATACGAAAAAAATTGACACGTGACTTTTGTAATTTTTAGTGCGTGCTAAAAGCGTGTTTTTTAGTTTTTTAAACTATTATAACTTATTTGTGATATGATTATTTCAGCCGAAACACGTCCACATCTAAACAAAGATGTCAAAGGCTTATGTAATATATTTATCATTAATCTTATATATGTTACGCTCAAAGATCGAAAACGCTCAGTGAGCGGAAAAATAGCTCACAACGCGTTGTGGTCACAGTAAAACATCCACATGGCAAAATTCGTGTTATGGCTCTAATGAAAACGCGCACGACGCGTTGTGGCAATCACAGAAATACCAAATAGCGAAATTCGCGTCGTGGCTGACATGCTATTCGATCTCAACGCGTTGTGGCAATGAGGAAAAGCCATTACGCGTATGCAATATTATTTTATTAAGATGCACACTACTTTCCGATATGGATCCTACTAGGCCTAGGCTGGAAACGTTTTGGTAGATGTCCTTAGGAAATATATTTTATATTTTATAATAATTAGCGTTGACATTAAAATTCACTCTCATAAACAGAAAATAAATTAATAAAACTGATGTTTTAATGCGTCTTTGCACCCGAACCGACACCAACAAGTTTCATACAACCTGTCCGTCGTGATATGGTTAAAACAATGAATGCTCAGAACGCGTCATGGCTTTTCATCATTGCCACAACGCGTTGTCATCGAATATCATGTCAGCCACGACGCGAATTTCGCTATTTGGTATTTCTGTGTTTGCCATAACGCGTCGTGCGCGTTTTCATTTGAGCCATAACACGAATTTCGCTATGTGGATGTTTTACTGTGACCACAACACGTTGTGAGCTATTTTTCCGCTCACTGAGCGTTTTCGATGTTTGAGCGTAACATATATACATACAAGCTTTCTGCTTTAACTACGGAACTCTAAATCATAATTATTCATATTATCTAGTTTATTTACGTATTTCCGCGCTAAAAGCTATTTGATGTAAAGAAACCCATATTCGTAGGGGCTGATAAGATACCATATCGATTTTCAATCACTGTGCTTATTTCTAAGTATACCTAACGTACGTCATTCATTATATCCCCACATTTCTTAGTACATTTGTCATATTTACTTGAAATAAACCATTAAATTCTAGGGAATGATTGCGCGTATCGCAGAGGTCTATTAGCAAATACTAAAAGAACATGTTCAGTCAAAAGTTCTCAGCAAATAAAAAAAGAAACTTCCCGTACAAACTGACTGATTTTGTATGGGAGCATCGAATTTCTTTTTTCGTTTCCAAGGGTGGACCGACGATCTGGTGAGGGTCGTGGGAAGCCGCTGGATGCGGGCAGCGCGGGACCGATCATTGTGGAGATCCTTGGGGGAGGCCTTTGTCTAGCAGTGGACGTCTACCGGCTGAGATGATGATGATGATGAGACCTCGAAGGACCCACTAAAGTAAAGGCTACAAGATTGTTACTTTATTCTCATACTAATATAAATGGTAAATGTACATAACTTTTTTTTTTTGCATTGCCCTATGCTTGTGTCGAAAAGGTATGAGCAATCAAGCTGCAGCGGACTTGGTGTACATAACCTATCATGGGCAAAGTTAATCTGACTTCACTTCAGATAGCGTGTGAGTTTTTGAGGTTAACCTACCTCACAAACCCTGGTGTCAGAATCCTTGAGCCGCCTATTGCTTTTGACATGGCTCATGTAACGACTACATCCGTAGATAGTAACCGGGACCAACGACTTTACATGCCTATCGAAGCACGGAATCATCTTTCTTTTCGAACAATCAGATGATTCAGCCTGCAATGTCCTAACCAAACTGGGGAAAGTCTCACAAAGTGATATTTGTCCGACGAGTCCACACCGGGATTCGAACCCAGAACATCCGTGAGCACTCGACCACAGAGGCTGTTAATCTGAAATGAAGATTTTTTTTATTATTATTTTAAACTTACTGAGACACACCAGCTGTTTTCACAATAATATTTATAAAAGGAATTAAGAGTACGCCTACTAATCACTGAAATCGTCCGAGTGTAAATAAATGACGTCGATTTGTTTCGGGTACTTTCGGGTTTCCAGGGGAACGATATCATCTTCAGTAAATGGATTGTGAAAATCAAAATAAACTTCTGAAAGTTACTTATTAATAAGAAATAAGAAATAAGAAATAAGAAATATTTATTTAAAAAGTATACAATATAATTTTCTTGCAATTAACACCGAAGACTGCTTTAGTTAAAAAAACTGTGCTACAGTCTTCAGGGTCTTCCCAAACTATTGATAGAATACCATACAATTTAAGTGTTTAGTGTGGAATTGTGTTTGTGTGTGTGTGTATGTGTGTGTATGAGTGTGTATGCGTGTGCCTGCGTGCGTGTTTGTGAGTGCGTCCGTGCATGTTATATTTTAAGTTTATAAATCTATACTATAATATAATACACAATAAACATATTATGACTTACTAATAAATAAATATACTATGGGACTTTCTATAAGTTTATATACTATATGTGTATTTGCTACAAGTTTTTTTGCAATATTAATACAATCAGCTACCTACTAATATTATTCATATATACATATATATATTTTATTATTAGTTGTAGTTAATGAATAGTTTTTCAACCTCATTGTATTCCAGATTCATGAGTTTTATAAGCAGAACCTTCGTAAATAGATTATTAGTGTATTTCTTCACTTTTTCTATATCATTGAAGAGTTTATTATACAGCATTGGGGAATAATAGTCAAAGCTTTTTTTAGCATAGACAGTATTACATCTCGGCTCCGGAACGCGCACTACACGTTTGTTACTCACAGGGATAGACGGTACGGTGTAGCGGTGAAACCTCCGTAAACATTGGAAAATAAATAACTTTCTCACCGTGAGAACACCGCTAATTCGGTATAGTTCCGCCGTAGGATATCGAAATGGTAGTCTATTCATGACTTTTAAAACTGAGCGTTGTGCGCGCTCCACTTGTATGAGCTTTGTTTTGGTTGCCACTCCCCAAGCACCGATACAGTAAGATAGGACACTTTGGCACAAAGATTTATATGTTAGTGTTAAGATTTCTGGAGTGGCTACATCTCTTGACTCCGTAACTCTATGCCGAATAATTCTAGTGCGATGAACGTTAGTGCGACAACACTCCAGTTCGAGGCAAATGCACGTCCAGGCCCAATGTCTATGTACTTACCTGACTAGAGTTGACAACATTAAATATCTTGGTATAGTTTTGGATGAACACTTTAACTGGGTTCCACAAGTGGAAGCTGTAGCCAATAGAGTAAGAAAGCTTATCTATATGTTTAAGAATCTAAGAGATGTGACTCCGTAACTCTATGCCGAATAATTCTAGATAGGTGTGCATTTGCAATTTGAAACTATCTGTGGGCCGTGTGCGTTTGGTTATATTGAAGCAAATGTATTTCGTTTTTGTTGCGTTCAAACTAATACAGAGCGACTTTGTAATAGGGCATGATAAGCAATGGTTTTTAAGATTTTAAGGTACTTTTTAAATAAACTTTCCCGGTAAATAAACGAAATTGACACACAGTCATGACATGTGACACCCCGATGATTGTATAGCCGTCGGAAAATTATTTGTCTAAACAATTTGTAGGTGGACTAATATCCGTTATCGACTTAGAGTTTTTATTTTATTTTTCTTTGGGAAACAAATAGTGAAATTTGTCAATTAAACAAGTAAATATAACAAAACAAAAACCAGTTAAGTTTCAACAGTTACACATAACATAAATTTTAGTGTGAGCAGAAAAATACAAAGGAGAAAACCAATCGACAGGAAAGAGACAAAACAGAAATATAAAGTAAAATTAAAGTAAAGTTGTAAGCAACCGTTAATAAGTATGAGGCGGCCGCAGTTAAGACACATTATTATATGACTAAATTCGCAGTCTAGTAAAATAGTTTGTTGAAGCGACGCGAGAGTTATAAGTAGCTTGCTTACAACTTTAAGTCGGCATACAATTGTTTACCTAGACAAATAATTATTAGACAGTTGCAACCATCGGTCTGCGACACAACACATAACTGGGTGAGCGAGCAGAGTTTTAAAAAGCTCACATTGAGCCCAAATTACAACCACCTTTAGCAAAGTGTTTACATAAAGACACCGATCTTTGCATGCATCTAGTGCCAGTTCGCAGCCTAATCTAACGCGGCCACTCACATCAGCCAAGTGTCCACTGAGAGAAATCGAGCCAATCAAGTATGGCATTTTACTTGATAGAAAAAAAAATGAATGAAGCAATCATAAACTTGCAAAAAATGATCACTAATTGTTTGTTGTTTCAATAAAGCCGAAATTATCAAAATTTCAAACAAGTTAAATGATTAGTTCTATAATAAAGTTGAATGTTTTTATAATGAAATTATATTATAATAAATCAAGTAAATTTTGTTTGATGGTATAATGCAAGAATATTAAAAACAATTACCCTTTTATTTAAATTGAATGTTGTCGGTTTTTTAATACAAACATTGTCTAGTTGATTAATGTAAACATACCCGAAGCGAAAAAGTCAATCAAGTTAAATGTTTAGTTTTATAATACAGTTGAATGTTTTTTTAATGAAATCATATTATAATAGATCAAGTAAATTTTGTTTCATGGTATAACGCAAGAATATTAAAAACAATTACCCTTTTATTTAAATTGAATTTTGTCGGTTTTTTAATACAAACATTGTCTAGTTTGATTGTATACTGCTAGTTGATTAATGTAAACATACTCGAAGCGTCGCGAACCGTTGCATGTCGAAACTTGTCATTTTGTTTGAATCGGCCGGCGAGAGCGCCACGTAAGAAAACTAAGTACGTCACAGAAAATAGTTGTGTGATTTTGTCCGGATTTTAAAGTTTATAATGTACTGTGTTTATGTTTATTGTATATATGTCTGTGTCCGAATCCTTGTGGCTTGTGGCCTCCTAGATTTACAAGAAAATTTTATCAGTAAGTACCTACATACCTACCTGTCTTATGCGACCATTATTCTTTACTAGCTATTTATCTACTTACTTTAGGTGTGAGACCTACCTACCTACTCATCTAAGTAGCAAAGACTGGTGCCAGCACACTGTAGGCGGTAGGTACGCATACGGTGCAGTAGAGGAGCGGTAGCAGGAAAAGTTGTATCTTAGGAGTTTGTACCTATATAATATGAATCCTGCCACACGAAGCGGTAAGGCTGGACCGCTACTGCTCCTGTTCTGCGGTAGTGTGCCGGCAGCTGCTGTTGTTGCTGTCAGTTGATTCAACAATTATTTTGCAGAAAATGAAATAAATCTGCAGGCGCTTTCTGCGCTTACCCCGGAAGATATTAAAGAGCTGATTCCACCATTAGGACCTAGAACCTTATTTATACGGAACTGGAAAGAATGGAATCCGAACATCAACACCACAATGGACAGTAATATGAGTCTACCTGGAGGAGACTTCAGTAATTTAGATATTATAAGTCTGAGTGTAAGTACCTATATGTAAAGGTATTACCTGTACAGGAATTAGGTAGTAAGTAGATAATGTAGGTACTATTGAATAAAGTTAACCCTAGTTACAGTGCCTTGGTTTGGTTTGGTAAGTACCTATACTTATGTAGGTCAGCTTAGAACTTAGTATGCAGTGCAATATAGTCAATAAATCTATAAATAAAAAATGTACCTATATGAATAAAGGGTTCTTAGGTTGCAATGTCTTCTGGGCTGTCCATTTGATACCAGTCTCTGTTCACTAAATAATAATATTAGGTAATACCTACCTACTAGTCAGCATAACACCCACAAGTTATGGTATTACAGGCTAGTTAGTGCTTACAAATGCCATGATAACCATGAGGTCTGTAACTTGACTGCGTAGTAGAATATTTGTAAGTAATTGGTTTTAAGTAATTTAATCTATTTCAGGACATTACAGTTCAAAACTTTAATGCTGAAGAAAAAACAGAAACAGCTGATGTGCATGTGGTAGTGGCAGAGCAATCAAAAACATCCCCCAACCTTGATTTAATAATGTAAGTATTAATTCTTTCATACTTCTTTTGGGGTTTCTATAGTAGACTGCCGTACGAATTTGTTGGAAAGAAATATATTGGTAGTTAGCTAGGGGCTGTAAGATTATAATTCTAAAATATTATCGTGCGGAAACTTGTAGTTTTTTAGGGGCCCCACCATACTACTCCCCCCCTGAGATCTTTCTGGGTGGCAAAAAAAAAAAAGAACGAACACCCCGAAGGCTAAGGCGGGCTCTACGCTCGCTGCGCTCGCTTCGTTCCCGCCTTTGCCTTCGGAACCTATTTTTGGGGCTTAAATAGCGTCTAAAAAACTACAAGTTTCCGCACGATAATATTTTAGAATTATAATCTTACAGCCCCTAGCTAACTACCAATATATTTATTTCCAACAAATTCGTACGGCAGTCTACTATAGTCAACCCCTTCTTTTTTGTTAGTTGATGATAAGTGGTAGGTAAGGCCGCCTTTTGACACTTCTGTTTTGTTCTGTGTTGTTTTCTGTATGCTGTGTAATTTGTCAATAAAGTATATTGTATTGTATTGTATTGTATTGTAGGTACAGCCAAGCTCATGTTTGGTTAAACACGCAAAGATCCATTGTAACTCTTAAATACCTACATAGATAGATAATCATTTAGCCCATAAAAACAACACACATATACATAAACATAAGTATTAATTTGGTTAATATTGCAAAATATTTTGTGAGACATACAAAATTATCTTGTAAAATTAGTTTTGTTGTATTGTATATAAAACTACACAATATTTTACTGCATGTGAAATAAGAACAGTACAAAGTCTACACCCTGTAATTATGTATGATGGTTTTGTTCCTGAAGTCTAGCGTTTAGGTTCATGAAATTGTTGTATGGGACCAAGTTTATAGCTCGACAAAAAAAATTGTGCATCGCCTCTAAAGTCATATGTGACTTTTTATACACACTAGTGGCGATTAAAGGTATGGGAATAAAGGAAATAAAATCCATTTTTATTATTTTCTTGAAGTCTCATGGCCACAACTTCCACCACACCCCGCCCTGACATTGACTCTTTGACCCATTTCCTATACCTACTGTTTATTTAATTTTATTGAATAATGGTTTTATTTTGTTTTTTTTTTACAGAGCTTACTGAAGTTACTCAAGGAAGATTTCGAAGCATCAGGTCTCCTAAAATTTGTCGGAAAATCATTAGATAATGAACAATCCAGAGATCTTTTAGCTAGCGTTATTTGCAAGCAAATACTGAAGAGCCATAAAAATGATAAGATCACCAAAGAAATTTATCATAATTGGAGTAAACAAATAAAATATTTTTTCCCAAATGAGCGGATACAACTTATTACATTCCAGCATGCATCACTGCGCAAGGTGTGACATACCAAGCCAGAGGAAAACTAATCAGTCAATTACTTAACTTGAGAAGGAAGTATCAAAAACATGGAGTACTAGACAAACTAAAGAAATCACCAACTCCTCATAAACCTGTCAAAGTATTACCACGACCTATTCCACTGACTGCTCTGAGTGTTAATACTAGAAACTCCAACAGCGAAGATGATGATATAACGTGGCTCAAAAGCAGCTCAGATCCTTGGACATTAGTCCTAGCCAAATGGAAAGGGACTTTACAAAAACGTGGCAAAGATTTAAGAGAATCTAAATATTCAATTGAACAATATTTTAAAGATTATCCTGCTCTACAAAAACCTCAAGGATATACATTAGTAGGTATCTGGTGTAAATAAGATACTTAATTTTGATTTCATTCGCTTAGCAATCTCCCATCATAAGACCGACGGATTTGGGACTTGATGTTTTAAATTTTTTTGTTTCATTTTCGAGGTGTAGAACGCGCCATTACAAACACTTTTTGACATTATCAATTTTGGGCTTGGACGAGATAAAGCCATAATGAACCAAGGACTCAGATAATTCTAGGCACAATTCAGCCCGGGTCTAACCAAGCCCCAAATTGTATGGGACAACAAGGGCTTACCTGACGCCCTCTACTCGACAAAAATGTAAAAAAAAACCTTTTGTTACAGCTCGAAGAAGACTTCAATGCCTGTTACCCTGAAGAACAAAACAACTTCTATTTGATCTTTCCCGGGACGAAAAAAACATTAATAAGACTTGAAAGAAAAGAAGTCTAAAGATGCTAGTTGCAAAGAACTTATCCAATTGGCAGATAGTAAGTGTTTAGTGACCGGTTATTCCTAAATACCCCAGACCAAAACTTCAGTATGCTATATAAAATTTTCGTTTAGATGCAGAATGTCCAAGTTGCAAAATGTCCAGCGGGTGCAAAATGTCCAGATCGCAAAAGGTCCAAGTTGTAAAATGTCCAGATTGCAAAAGGTCCAGCTTGTAAAATGGTAATAATAATAATATAGATAATTTTTGACATTTTAATAAATAATTTTAGATGCAGGTCTTATTACAAGCTGGACCTTTTGCAACCAGGACATTTTGTAACCTGGACCATTTGCAACCTGCACCTTTTGCGATCTGGACCTTTTGCGACCTGGACATTTTGCACCCGCTGGATATTTTGCAACTTGGACATTCTGCACCTAAACGAAAATATTGCATCCCTTTTAAGGGTTGAACCTGCTCATGAAACTAAACTGTTTTTTGGTGTCTCATGCTGTGTTGCATGTCAATTTGAATGTACCGGTCAAGGAAGAAGAATTCATTATAAACTAGCTTTCCGCCCCGCGGTTTTACCCGCGGCCTAGTTTTTTTCCCGTGGGAATAAGATATTTTCCCGCGCTGAAAATATATTATTCCAGTCGCAGTGGTCTTGGGTACTTGGTGCCCTTCCCTCTCTGCTTTAAAATCCGGACAGAATCACAGAAATTTATTTTCTGAGACGTACTTAGGTGGCGCAAAAATATGGTCTCCCTCCCCATATAGTATAGCTACTGTTAAATGTATATTAGTATAAGGTTGTTGATTGTTAACACAAAAATTATGAGACTATTACCTATTATTAAAAAATACAAATAGCATGTTGTGTTAATTAGTATAAGATTGTTTATTATGAACACAAATATTATATTATGTTATGAGTGATATCATATTCGGGATCCCGGGATTGTATTCTCTACAAGAAGGTATCCCACGATCATGCCATTTACAAGGTGCAAATATATTATGATTCTTATTGATTTACAACTTACAAGGTACAACTAAAGGTTATTTTCAATATAAAAGTACGTCTTCCGTGAGCGTCAGAGTGGCTGGTTATCTGTGGCGTGGGTCTATGAGAGTTGATTCAATAATTGCTTATATTAAATTTACTTCATAGAATAAAAAATTGCTACATATGATATATATTTAAAAATAAGACTTTTTTTGACCAGCGATCCTGATGTTTGGTTGGCTGGTCACCTCCTAGTTTAAAGCCAAGCGTGCAGTATTTCCCAAAATTTATTGCGTCAATAATTGCTTCATATTTTAGGTGTAACTTCAATCGTACGTTAAATAAAAGATGTAGCAAACATTTAAATTATCCCAAGGAAAACTGAAGCATATATAAGCAACTATTGAAACAATTCTCATAGACCCACGCCACAAACAACCAGCCATTCTGACGCTCACCTTCTTCCTTTCATGATCGTGGGATACCTCCTATGAGACTATTGTTCAATTTAGATATGTTATACACAACTGTTGATTTCTAAATATACCTATATATTTCATAAATTAGCATAAGGAAACATGTTGATCTCTAAACAGTTATTAATAACCATGAATAAAACTTGACTATTATTATTAAAAAATACAAATAGCATGTTATGTTAATTAGTATAGGGTTGTTTATTATGAACACAAATATTATGTTATGTTATGAGTGATGTCATATTCGGGATCCCGGGATTGTATTCTCTACAAGAAGGTATCCCACGATCATGCCATTTACAAGGTGCAAATATATTATGATTCTTATTGATTTACAATTTACAAGGTATAACTAAAGGTTTTTTTTTAAATTGTTTTTGATATTTTCAATATAAAAATACTTCTTCGGTGAGCGTCAGAATGGCTGGTTGTCTGTGGCGTGGGTCTATGAGAGTTGATTCAATAATTGCTTCATAATTGCTTATTTTGCTTCATAGAACAAAATATTGTTACATGTGATATAATTTAAGGCTTTTTTTTTGACCAGCTATCCTGATGTTTGTTGGCTGGTCACCTCCTAGTTTAAAGCCAAGCGTGCAGTATTTCCCAAAATTTATTGCGTCAATAATTGCTTCATATTTACTTCATTTGTCTATTTTAAGTGTAACTTCAATCGTACGTTAAATAAAAGATGTAGCAATCATTTAAATAATTATCCCAAGGAAAAGTGTCTACAAGAAAAAGTGTTTGAAGTTACAACTAAAATAGATAAATGAAGTAAATATGAAGCAATTATTGACGCAATAAATTTCGGGAAATACTGCATGCTGGGCTTCAAACTAGGAGGTGACCAGCCAACCAAACATCAGGATCGCTGGTCAAAAAAAGTCTTATTTATAAATATATATCATATGTAGCAATTTTTTATTCTATGAAGCAAATATAAGCAATTATTGTATCAACTCTCATAGACCCACGCCACAGACAACCAGCCATTCTGACGCTCACCTTCTTCCTTTAATGATCGTGGGATACCTCCTCTCTATGAGACTATTGTTCAATTTAGATATATTATACCTACACAACTGTTGATTTCTAAACATACCTATATATTTCATAAATTAGCATAAGGAAAAATGTTGATCTCTAAACAGTTATTAATAACCATGAATAAAACTTTTTAATAACATTTCTGACATTATCATTTTATATAAAAAATTGATAAATATGTTTCTTTTGACAAGTGATCTGCTGACACAGGATTTTAGGAAAAGTACTGCGTTCCTTTTAAAGCGTGAGCGCAGTACGTACCCAAACACCTGTAGAGCAGCACCATCACTAGTTATAAGAAACGTAACTATTAAAACGAATTTACGTTTAGGTGCAGAATGTCCAAGTTGCAAAATGTCCAGCGGGTGCAAAATGTCCAGGTCGCAAAAGTTCCAGATCGCAAAAGGTCCAGGATGCAAAATGTCCAGCTTGTAAAATGGTAATAATAAGACCTGCATCTAAAGGAAATATAACTTATGCTATTAATTTTTTTGTTTCATAATAGTAGCATAAGTTATATTTCCTTTAGATGCAGCAGAATGTCTTATTATTACCATTTTACAAGCTGGACCTTTTGCAACCTGGACATTTTGCAACCTGGACCTTTTGCGACCTGGACATTTTGCACCCGCTGGACATTTTGCAACTTGGACATTCTGCATCTAAACGTAAATTTAGACCCTATATAATAAAAAAATAAACACGTTTCTTGATAGTCCCAATAAGAGTACTTTATAGCTTTAAACAAGTTATTTGAATAACTTAACAATTATTAATTTTTACATTCAATCAATTGTGTTGATTACATTGAAAAAAAAAATCTTATTAAATATTAATACTTATCTTCATTCAAATAATAAAGACAGCTTCATAAAGCGAAACAAGTTATATAACAGAAGTAAACATCTAAATATATGATTCTAATGTGGAACATAATCAAATGTATCAAGTTTTCATATTCACAATAATCAGGTCCTTTGATAGCTAGCATAAAGCAATTTTATCTGAAACTACTTAAAATACTTGATAACCTTAATCAAGTTCATTATAACTTCAATCAGCAGAAATCATTGTTATAATAACCAAACTTGATTGGTTATATTTATTTGATCATATTAGGTTCAACAATTTACTTGTTTTATCTCATAAAGACAACTTGATTGTTATTTAATCAACATAGCTTTATCGCCATAATCATATTACTTTATACGCTCGTATTGTAACAAGTTTCTTGTTAGACGCAATCATTTTTTTGATTAATGTAATCAATTTTTTTTTTCAGTGTCCCGCGTAACGGCTCACCATGTTTTCTGTAGGTGTACAAGGTTGTCTCATAGCTTTCCTCATAGCGTCTTATTTTGTATAAAACGCTCTTTGATCGTGGTATAAAATAGATACTAAAAATTTTTGTTTTCCTCCACTGTTCCCAATAATATGTATGAATGAATGAAGTCGCAGATTTATTGGTTCCTCTTAATGGACAATTTCAGTAGTATTTAATGACTAATGCAACACTTAGCTAACACCCACGTTCTGACGCATTATTTGCAGGAAACGCATCGTGGACAGTATTACAGGGTGATCTGTAACTGAACGTACAATAATGTATGTAAAAAACACACTTTTTTAAATTGACCTACGCGCTACACTTGTTTCGAAAAGGTACGAGCAATCAAGCTTCACCGCTCTTGATTGGGCAGCACATTATCCGTTCACATTGCAGAAACGCATTTATTACAATGGTATGTGTACTACATATGGCTAGTGTACTTTACTTACTTATCCTTTTGAGAGGATGGATGTATGGATTTGTTACTCTTTCACGCAGAAACTACGGAATGGATTTAAATGAAACTTTACAATAATATGGCTTATGCATCAAAATAACACACATAGGCTACTTTTTACCGCGAGAAAATACCTCATTTCCACGGGAAAAATTGTTGACGCAGGCGGGTCCGCGCGGCGGAAAACTAGTTTAATAAAAGCAAAATATGCTCTGTATATTTGGGTGGTGTCTGTAGTTTTCACGCCTATACGGGTAACCGTAAACACCTGTCATAGATCAAGACAGTATGATTAATTATTTTATTTACGAGTATATGCATTTGATTTGATAGAACTATGTACATAATAGAGTAATTAATTAGGGTACCTTTTACTAAAGGAAAACGTTTTATTCTACTGGATAAAATTAAAGCCGACGGTTATTATTATATTCTTTATTGCACAAATTAAAAATAACAATTATGCTTAAAAAATAGCGGTTAGCTTATGATTAAAATTTTTCCAATTTCGTATTTATTTCCCGTGTAATCGTAAGAAAATTTCAGTTTTGACCAAATGACGTCATTGTTATAGAAACAACAATTAATAAAAAATCTGATCATAATAAATAATAAATATGTGGGACATTTCACACACGGCCATCTGACCCCAAACTAGGCAAAGCCTGTACTATGGTTGTCAGACAGCTACATACATACATATATATATAAATATACAACCATCCAGACACAAGGCAAACACAAGTGCTCATCACACGAATGTTTGCCCTGGGCGGGATTCGAACCCGCGACCTTGTGCTTCGTAGGCAGACGTACTACCAACTAGGCTACGAGGCCGTCATCTCTTTATCATATTATATGTTGTTCCTTTTTCTAAACGGATTAACACTTCAACCAGCTTGCGTAAAATTTGGCATTTTTCTACGCAAAACTAAAATCGGCCTCCCCCGTGTAATCCTGTGTAGGTGTTGGTTCCCCTTTGCCGCGCAGCTCACCTGGGATATATAACCGTGCCATTGCGCCGGACCGCCACTCTCGTCTGCAAGCGCCCTTAGCCGTTACAAGTGTGCACGCCGCCTTATGCGCGCCATAGACTAGTGCTTATTTCAATATGGTGGCTGTGAAGGGAAGGTGAGTGTGGATTTTTTATTTTTTGGTGTTTTTTGAGGTAGGGATATTGTGTGTTTTTTTAAAGTCAAAGTCTTAAAGTTTTTATTCGAAGGAAGATTTTACAATTTTTTTCGACGTCGAGGTGAGTTCACAATTTGGCTGTCTTCTGTGGAGAAGAACTCGCCGGAAGATACTCCACAGGCGTTGCATCTTTTCAAAATATTTTTACAAAATAATAAATTATTGTTTTATACAATTTTATTAATATGTCTTTTGGGACTCGAATAAAGACAGAAATGTGTTTAGAATTCATGGATAGGTATTTTTCTATTTTATTACTGAAACACGTGGCGTACATTTTGAAATATTTTTTAACAATGAAAGAAAAGTTAAGTTAATAAAAATTGGTTGTGTAATGTTAATTCTTTAATTTTAGCGTTTCATTAAGTGCATATTATATTTAATATACATTAACACTTTTGAATTTAATAGGAGAATTCTTAAAAAGTTAATGTTAATAATTCGTAGACTCCTGCTATGGCGCGTAGCACTCCGCTCGTAGCACTCCCTACGCGGCGTAGCACTCAGCGCGTAGCGAAGCAAACTTTTACTAAGCAAACGAATACCAGCGAAGGACAAATTAGTTAAATAATGCATTAAAATACTTAAATAACAATATTAATTAACATTTATAAATAAAAAATCCTATATGCAACCCCCTTCGAGTTACATAAGCCATTTTTTCGCTCAGGAAACCGGTCATTTTAGTCTTTTGGTGATTTGCTTTTGAATCTGTTTTCATTACAACTTACAATTTAGTACCCTGATTTCAGGGTAGGCTCGAGCCCCTCGGTGGGACATTAGGAGCTGTTAACAAACAACAATTTAGTCCACCGCATTCCGGATAGAAATAAAACTAATGAACTTACGCGATTATTTATGTGACAGTGTAAATAGATTGTTAATTTCATACGGCACAAAATATGCGATCGATTTGCTTTGATTTCGAAAATAATAAACGTGTACTACCGCAAAACATTACATTATTTTGAATCGAAGCGAAAATTATGACATTTCAACTATACATATAACTACGTTATCTTTAACACAGTAATAAATAATTAAACATTATACCTATTACTAGTAAATAAGTACACTCACTTAATAAGCTTAGCGAGACATCAAGTACCTATAGTTTTTAGGGTTCCGTACCTCAAAAGGAAAAAACGGAACCCTTATAGGATCACTTTGTTGTCCGTCTGTCCGTCCGTCTGTCAAGACCCTTTTTCTCAGGAACGCGTGGAGGTATGAAGCTGAAATTTATATCAATTACTCAGGTCTACTGTCCCTTGAAGCTGTGAAAAAATCAAACTTCTAAGCCAACGCAATCAAAAGATACAGCTGTTTATGCCGCAAATTTTCGACACTTGCAAGGGAATCAAAACCTACAGGGTGCTTCCCGTGAACTCAGAATCTTGAAATTTGGTACGAAGCAACGTCTTATAGCATAGATAAAGGAAAAATTACGAAAACCATAAATTTTTAGTTACATCACATAATATTTTTTTTTTTAATAATTTTAACCTTACTACCCATTTCCTCATAAACGCGTAGAGGTATTAAATTGAAATTCATACCAAATACTCAGGTCTATAATACCTTTAAGCTGTAACAAAATCAAACTTCTATGTCAACGCAATCAAAAGAAACAGCAATTTAAGCTGCATATTTTGAAACTCGCAAGTACTCGCAAGGGAATCAAAACCTAAAGGGTACTTCCAGTCGACCTAGAATCTTGAAATTTGGCATGAAGCAACGTTTTATAGCACACATAAAGGAAAAATTCCGAAAACCTTAAATTTTTAGTTACATTACAAAATATATATTTTTTAATAAATATAAACTTATTACTTTTTTCCTCATGAACGCGTAGAGCTATCAAGTTGAAATACTTACTTAGTACTTAGTTACTTAAACGATAAAGAGATCTTTGTCTTAAATTTATGCTCCTCCATCTTTCCCCATTGTAATGTTATGAATTTCATTTTGCAATAAGATTACCATAGTTATGACTCGATTGTCGTAATGAACGAACTTTGTAAACCTTGCAGGTTTGTACGGAACCCTCGGTGCGCGAGTCCGACTCGCACTTGGCCGGTTTTTATTTTTATTTTGGTCCAGCAGTTTCAGAGATATGGGGAAAATGGTTAATTTTCGACTCTTTTAATTTTAGTATTTTTAAGACATAAAGATACGCTCTTTAATAACTTCAAAACTATTAATCATGCGATTTTAATGAGATCGTTACAACAGGCCCTTTCATTTGATATAATCATGATAGGAAAGGTAGGTACTCGACTCGTAGATAAGAAAGGTAAAGGTAGGTATAGTTTTTCAGTCTAATTTACCATCCAAATGTAGTTCCTTATTTGAAATCCATTATTTATTATTCCATATCCGTCTTTGGGTTACGTATACCATACATGTACCAAATTTCAACTTAATCGGTTTAGTAGTTTCGGAGGAAAGTGGTGCTGACAGACTAACGGACAGACATACCAGTGATCTCTATAGGGGTTCCGTTTTTTGTTTTTCAGGTACGGAACCATAAAATCGGAAAAAGAATAATAATATGGTGCAGTCGTTCGGTACTATCTTATTATAAGATTTTTTTAAATATACCATACCGTATACCTTAGTTAGAGCAACGCGGGCCTTCCGTACCGGTATACCATTAATGTGTTTGTCCGCACATCCATTTACTACTGAATTTAGTACATTATTTTTGTTGTCGTGTTCGTTATTGTGAGGACAAAGTTTAGATAAACTTTTAAATCTATATAAAATAAATATTAATTCTATTATTTTTAAATCTATTTTTAAAATTTAACGATTGCGTATACTTGAGAAAGTTCCACATATTAAAAAAAACACAAAAAGGTATCGTGTTTGATCGATTTTATCCAATGAATTTGAAATATTTGAATTGAGCACAATTATAAAAAAATGCCAAGGATACGTCATGACTTCATATATGCCGCGACGCTGGTATTCTATTGGTGTTTTTGTCGCAGAGGCATCATGGCGACTGCGCTGGCGCTGCTTGCGCTTGCGTCGCTGGTGTCTGCGCAGATCACGTTCAGCCGCGACTGGACCGGCGGCAAGAGAGCTGCGCCCCTCGCGCTTGACTGCGGACAGTTCGCACGACTATGCCGACACTTCTTAGTAAGTGAATATCACAAATCACAATCTTCATTTCAGCCGAATGACGTACTTCTTTTTTAATTGACGTACGATTGTGCTGTGCCGTATACTTGACGTATCAAGCTTCACCGGTCTTGCGAAGGACTCTATCCTAAAGTAATTCCAGCCTTTTAAGGTTTTTCTAGTTTAGGAGGCATGGTTCACCAGGCTACCTTTTATTGTGGGGAAATCCCTCATTTCTACGGAAAAAACTGTTAACGCGGGCGGAACGGCGGGTAATTATTTAAATGTTGTGTTGTGTTTACGACATTTTCTCCTTTTGAATGAAAACGAACAGTTCACAATCCTCCTAACAAAATATACTCATAATTACGTCTCACCCCTGGCAGCACGAAATGAAGAAAGAAGCAATGGGGGATGGCCCCGAGGTAACGAGCAAGCGGAGACGGGCTGGCGAGGATTCCCCGCTCAGCTACGAGGATGAATAACACACACTTCGCACACACCTGCAGCTATGATTAACACACTTGGCAGACATAGTGGCTACAACTTTCTCACTTGACAGACAGCGACTACGACTTACACACTTGGCAGACAACATAGGCTATAACTAGCACACTTGGCAGCAACGCGGCTACGACTAACACCCTTGGCAGATATAGCGGCTACGACTAACACACTTGGCAGACATAGTGACTACGACTTACACACTAAGCTATAACTAGCACACTTGGCAGCAAAGCGGCTACGACTGACACACTTAACGGATATAGCCGCTACGACTAACACACTTGGCACACATAGCGGCTACGACTTACACACTTGACAGACATAGTGGCTACAACTTTCTCACTTGACAAACAGCGACTATGACTTACACACTTGGCAGACAACATAGGCTATAACTAGCACACTTGGCAGCAAAGCGGCTACGACTAACACCCTTGGCAGATATAGCGGCTACGACTAACACACTTGGCAGACATAGTGACTACGACTTACACACTAAGCTATAACTAGCACACTTGGCAGCAAAGCGGCTACGACTAACACACTTAACGGATATAGCCGCTACGACTAACACACTTGGCAGACATAGCGGCTACGACTAACACACTTGACATACATAGCGACAACGACTAACAGCTTCCATACAATCTACCGTGATCGAGGACGTACATTACTTCTTTAATATGTAACTCTTTCAAGTAATATTTATTAAACAAGTGTAAATTGACGATGAATGACGATTTTATTATCTGGCTGGAATAGATCTCGCAGAGATAAGCTCGCCTATGCTATTAGCTTTGTATTTATCTGTGTGTGTACTGTGTATATTTGTTTAGTTATTTAACACGTACATAGCATTAATGGCCATTATGATTTCAATGCGGTATTCCTATAGTACTATGGGGTCTAGGTTGTAAATAGCAAGGTGTGAATAAGCAAAACCATAGCTTACGAGTATGTACTGTCATAAAAAAAAGAGTTTGGGTGTTAAGATAATAAACAGCAAACGGAAGAATAAATGGTTGTGCATGATAATAAACTAAGTTGCCAACCAAAAAATTAACATTTTGTTTTTGAAAATACATTAAATATTTACATTTATTAATTACAACAATCGTTTAGAAGCAGGGCCGTCACCAAAACTTATTGAAAATAATTTTGAGATATAGGCTGGACTATTGCGGATAATCATAATTATTTTTTCTTTTTTAACTTCTGGTTTCGGCCCTGGCGATTAATTAGTTGGCAGGTAGAATAAGCTTTAATAAAAACATCTTAAAATGAAATGTTTATAATGCCTCGACTATATTAATTACAATTTATTACAAAGCTTGGTGTTTGATGAAGAATGTTTTTCAATTTGTACGTAAGTGAATTTATTCTTATCTTACCGTCCTTAGTACGTCGTATTATTAAAACATTGTCTTTAAATTTAGTACCAACGCATCTAATTACTATTGCATAGATTCTTTTACTGTTTCAAGATACGCTATTATTATATTAATTTAGTTAAAGTATAATTACGGAAAGTGACAGAGATATATTACCATCCATTGTGCTCACTTAATTACGCTGTTTTAGAATATTAATCTCAATTTATTCAGTTTCACATTGCGTTTGAACAGATTTTTGTTTATAGTTCGTAGCAAATTCGTAGGCATGCTCGTAGCTGTTTGCTACGGTTGCGCTACGTTTTATATTTCTACGCATCTAAAAAAACTATGATCTTGTTTCCACTACATTCCACACATTTAAAAAAAAAACATTCTTTCTGAACACGTTCACGGACATATCGTCCAGTCAAAAAATTTTAATATGACATAAATTTTCATACAAAGCGTTTTAGACACATTTTAACAAAACGGCTCTAGCCGTGTTGTCGCTATGCAATACACCAATCTTACGGCTATCGACGTTATGTCCGTGTATATGTTAAAATCAGTCTAAAGTAAATTAAAAAAATTAATAATTGTATATTTTACGTAACATCACAAATAAATTACGTTTTTAGAAACGAATCATGAGTAATTTTGACTCGATTATTGGTTGAAAAAGATGGATCCTTTTAAAATATTTTTCGTCAAGGGACGTAATGCCCTTTCCCAGTTCGAGCAGCATCATCATAAAACTGGTTTAGTACCTCGATATAATGTGTGACATGTCCACCATGACTCGCGGGGCTAGTAAACGTCAATTCTGAGATATACGAGAGAGGAGTAACAAGGTTTACTTGAATGGCTTTCAACGGAGTATGAAAATGATGAACTGATATTTTCTATTGATTATTATTATCCACTGAAATGTCGACGTCATTTGTGACTTATATTAGGGATTGAAGTCGATGGTTAATATTATAGAGGGGGCGCTGCCTACAACACAAATTATACACATTAATTATTATTCAAACAGCACTTCACAGAAACAACTAATACGATAAGAAAACTCCAGAAGAGGAAGATCCTGGAGAGATCTGGTCATCTCCAGAAAATTCACACCGTAAAACTGGCTGAAAACTTCAAATTTCGAGACATATATTCATGGATTGTGTCAGTTAGATTCAAGGGATCTGTCAAGTGATTATATGCTCAGTGGGATCTGTATTTGTAGTTAAGCTCATCTCGTTTTTGTTGGATATGATACTTACATGATAATTCAAAGCGCTTTTATATCTGATCGAAGAAGCGCTTAGTGTTAGTTAACACGCCGAAGGACAAGCAAAATGAACATTGAACGATTTTTATTTATCAAAACGATAATATGATAATCTGTGATAGGCTTTGAATCTGTATCCTCGACGTGTTGCAATCTATAAAAATAACCTTGAAAAACCACGATGAGATCTTATCAAAGATAAAAGAATTGTGACAAAAATCAAGAGAAAGTGTTGACTAATTGCATCATTTCTTGAGTTATCATCAAAGCATTAGTATTCACAATCTTTTTAACTCGTTTAAACAGAAGAATGAAAAAAATAAGAGCTCTTTTTATATAATCATACAATATTCAACACAAGAAAATAAATAGCCTAGGCATTACGATTCATAAATACATTCAAATGAAAATATTTAAACTCACTTCGAGTTAGGTGAAAAAAACTTTAAAGGAAGTCCTTTAAAGTTCATATTTTCCTTTTTTGATGACTTCTATTGATGTAATTTTGTACAGTCAAGAGCACGCTAAACTGAACACTTGTATTTGGCACCGTTCTTTTGTCCATTGAATAAGGAACAGAATCGCGGTGCGCGTCTTCAGTTTACAACGGGAACGATTGTACAGTTGACTGGACTCGGCCCTGAAGTCATTAAAGTGGTTTCAGTACTTTCAGTGAAGGCACTGATAAGGACCAGACCACACACAACAGACTCAAACAATTAGGACGGTGGTATTTAATGAAGAGAGACATTTTTACCGTTCCCATTCCGACGACGAAGGTGCACCAACCTGACAATGTTTAGTGAAAAAATAAACTCCCATTTAGCGTCAAAAATATCCTTTATTTCTCAACAGGTCATAAAGTTAACGTTTTTCAATAAAAACCGGTTTAGCTCGTCAAAAGTTTTACTTTGTTAGCGAAATTTTCCCTTTAGTCAGTTTATTCTTAAGATTCGTTTTTTTTATATGACATTGAGTGAGATAGAGTTCAAGATCTATGTTCTTTAAGTTCTTTTGAACTTAAAAAATATATTTTTTTAAAATATTTTTTTGCCTATTGGCAAGATAAGCATTCACGTATTTATCAATTAATAATGTTTAGATATTTATCATGATGCTAGCTGTACCTAATGTATTTCATTTTAGCAATTTTTTTGTTATTTCCAAGGGTAAAAACATATTTCCCAGCATTACGAGTTTATGAGTTACATATTTTCTATTCTAAGAATTGTGTATTCAATGAAGACGCTAATGTTAAATACAGTCAGGAAACTAAAAAGTTGGTCAGTTTTCAAATAGATTAATTTGGTGAGCTTTTGGAAATACTGTTGACAAACAAACTGTTTGTCAATTGATTATGTTGGCATATTAATTGATATCTGTGCTACTGCAAGCAAAAACAGACCTTAAGGTGGTCAACCTATTAATTCGTTGACTGTACAAAGGTGATGGCATTTTTTATTTGGGGGAAATTCGTATCTAACACGTGTCGAAAATTATTGCGCATAAATTCTTTACAGGCCAATAAGTTTGGCAATCAGATTTGAGGGGTCAGCGGGCCATGGACTTTTGTAGCCTATCGACGGACACTTTATCGATTAAATACAGGGTTATTTTTTAATCAGTGCACAAATTTTAGGTAGGCATTGATTAAAGGAAGTAAAAAATCCCGTATAATTTTATTTTATCACGTTTCATACAAAAAATCGAAATATCGCCATTTTATGCATAAAATTGGAATCAAAATTTGTATGGGACGAAATTTATCCGCGATAAAGTCCGCAATGAGCATATTAGAGGATCTGTCAAAGTAGGTAGCTCCTATCGTCGAAAAAGTGAATGAAAGCCGCCTACGCTGGTATGCCACATCCAAAAACGTGAAGATGACTACGTTGTAAAGAAAGTGCTCGACATACCAAGCCAACCTAGGGGCAGAGGCAGACCACTCGCCACTTGGTGGAACAACATAAGCAAAGAGATGGACCAGGATGCCTTAACGAACCAGACAACCCAGAACAGTTTTCTGGCGCAAATGGACAGGGAGACCCGACCCCAGATGAACTGGGAACATGGGATGGACAAAGAAAGAGTACCTATGGCAAGAAATTTAATACGCGCCAATTTTCTTGATACTTCGTATAAACTTTCATTGGCATAATTAATTGGACACTTTCTGGCGTTTTTTGAAGTTCGTTCCTACACATGTTAAAAATAGTGTCATAATTCGTAAAAAAAAAAAATTTTTTTCGTCTCGTGATCTATTAACGATACTGGCTGTGAAGGTACACAAAATAATGAGCACTTGTGCACTGATAAAAAAAAAATTACCCTGTATTTTTGGGTGGGTAGTGATATCATTATCATTTTAGCCGATAGAATATGTCCACTGCTGGACAAACGGCTCTCCTAAAGATCTCCACAACGATCGGTCGTCAAGCGGCTTCCCGCGAGCCTTAGCTTTGGGCGGTGAATGAAATTGGTTTTCGTTTTATTGGAAATCGATTGTGATGATTAAATATGCAGAAGTTAAATCCAAAAATATTAAGTTATAATAATTAAAATTTAGTACTATTATTTATTCTGTGGTGATGGGAAATATCTCTGTTACTTTCTAGCATAAGTATATCTAATGATATAGATCTCGCTAGGATGTTTTAGACTTCCGCCAAAAGTTGGAAAGCTACTGCTCTGAGATCTTCTATGATAATATTATTATGTACCTTGGTTGGTGACGTCATAATTCGTTATTCACATTTCAATTAACAGATATGTAATAATTATATAACAAAATGGCTGTAACTTTGTTATAACGAGTTTGTGTTTTTATATAATTTTAACTATCATTATAGTTTCTTTTAACTTTAATAATTTATTTAAATCATATTATGGGTATTATTAAAAAATAAATTTAAAATCGAAATAAGTATTAAGTAGAAATAAGACTAGTTTGTATAAGTTGTAGATAGTAAATAAACTTGAATGCGCGATAATCTTATGACCATCTTACCCTGAAGACGACGACTCGTTATGGCTGACGTTATAATAAATTAAAGAATAACTATATAATCAAATATATCTTGTAAACAGCAAGTTGTAGATTTACTCAGTTATATTGCAAATAATAAAAAACTGATTTCAATTTATGTGGTTTTTTTTCGTCCATTTTTCATAAGAGCCAGAGCAAAGCAGCTGGCACGGCGCGGCGGACACAGTGACCAATGAAAAGTAAACCTTAAAACGTATGCCATACAGTCGCGATTATGCTTTCACGGCGCAGTTAATAGACGAACGAGCGTCACTCGCTACGATTTATCTTACAAGTATTTTTCAACCGTATGGTAAAAAATTTAAGGTTTAATTTACATTGTTACCATTCCTTTCAGTATCTTCGCTACGCTGGCCTTTAGTGGAATTTCAACAGCAGGTTTACTACGTAAAACGCGAAAAACTGACAAACACGACATAGTGACATAAGAGAAGCAGTGGTGCTAAGATTATGTCGCGTGTGACAGCTTGTCGAGCTTGTCGCGCAAGACTGCAGGACTACCTGGGACCTCCGATTTTAAACTTGTTTGGGCTGTGGAATAGTTAACAGAAATACCAAGTGAAATTTGTCAAATAATATAATTTTATTTACAGTTCGAATAAGCTAACATTCGAATTTAGCTAGATAATATTTTTTCTAACATTTTCTATTTACAAAGTTTTCTTTAAATCTATATATCTATTTTTTAAACTAAAAACGTATATTGCTATTTACGTTAGGTATGTAACCAACTTGGAAAAATATCAGAGTTTGAGAAAAATGCAGAATTGTTGTGCTATCTGAAGTAAAGTACAAAATACAAAATGTAATTTAAGCAGTATAAAAATAATCATGTTGTGCAAAAATTGGGCGTGGCTGGCAATACTGATATACAGGATGTTAGTGTCACAGCTTGTACTGAGAGGACATCTCAGTCAACGGTTTTGGACAACTTTTTCAAAGAAACTTTTCTCGGTGATGAAAAACATTAATCATAGCAGTTAAGGATTACTTTTAATTGATATCTTGGGCCTAGGTATGCACTGGACCTAAATGTAGCCATAATACGTGCATAATACCTATTTTTTAGAATTTATATATCATAAAAATAAAAGTCTCAAGTTATCATAGATTGGTATAAACTAAAGCCCGACCAAAGAAATATGACACCTCGCCATATTGCGGAATTTCAATGGAACTAATTTTATAAGGGAAACTGTTGCCATAATCGTAAAAATATACACGTGGCGCCTCCAGAGCAGGTTTCTTATTTCTTTGTTCAGGCTTTAGTAAAGAAACTTTTCTCGGAAACTGACAAAAAAAAAGACTGCTTTAAACTGTCCGATTTTTAACCCCCGACGAAAAAGAGGGGTTATTTTGACATGTATCTGACTGTCTGTCTGTGGCATCGTAGCTCCGAAACGGATGCGCCGATTTCGATCAATTTTTTTTGTTTGCAAGTTGTCACAATAGAGTGTTCTTAGCTATGATCCAAGAAAATATCTTCAGCCATTGAAGATAATCAGCTCTTTTTTAGTTGTTGAAAGGGTCACGGTTTTGTGGTAGGGGTTTTTTAAATGTTTAATTTAATGTTATGTATGTATGGATGATTAGATCTTTTTCATATCCGAGAAAAGTAACTTCGGGAAAGTTGCTACAAACTTTTGACTGAACATGCCCTTTCAGTATTTGCTGAGCCGTTACTAACACTAACACCCTGTATAGACACCGTGGTATTGTATTGGTTGACCATTGACCATCCTGCGGGGAATGATTCTACTCATGAATGTGAATAGCTTATACTATGGGAACATAAAATTCGATTATAAAAATCGGTTGTTACGTACAATGTTGGTCAGGCGGTTGGTCTGTTGGTTGTTGGTTGGTAAAAATATGCAGTTTCGTACATATTTGTTCGGTTGGTTTGTTAGTAAAAAGAAACTGTTGTTTCGTACGTAATTGGTTGGTAAAAATCTGTTACTTCGTATATAGTTGTTCGGTTGGTTGGTTGATTGGTAACAATCTGTTACTTCGTACATAGTTGATCGGTTGGTTCGTAGGTTGGATGGTTGATTGATTGGTAAAAATGTGTTGTTTCGTACATAGTTGGTCGTTTGTTTGGTAAAAGTTCTTCATATTCATGAGTGGAATAACCTCTTATATTAAGTTTATCACCAGTTAAAGCCTGACCAGAAACGTAAAAAACCTATTACGAGTTGCAAACTTATATATTTTTGTTTCTGGCAACAATTTTCATTATAAAAATGGTTTCAAAGTGAAATTCTGCAATACGGTGGAGTTTTTTATTTTTGTGGTCGGGCTTTTTTCACGATAATATAGTATGACATGACCAAAATAATCAGTAATCATATTCCATACACTATTTGAATCAGATTTTTTTAAGGTATTAAAGACCATTTTTTGTCTATGGTACCTGACCAGAGAAATAAAAAACCTGCTCTGTATATTTTTATGTTTATGGCAACAATTTCCATTGTAGAATTAGTTCCATTGAAATTCCGCAATTGGATGAGGTTTTTTATTTTTTTGGTCAGGATTTACTACTTATGATCTTGAGTTCACGTCAATTTATAAACTACTCTTTAGTTTATTTAGCAGGCTTTATCTGATGCTGTTTTAATTCTGTATAATCTTGATATACTTTCTGTGTAAAAAAGGAACGTATTTTTTTTTTTCCAATACTCACGAATTCAGTGGCAATTGTGAATATAAAGTACTTTAAAGTACTAAGGGTTATTTTAAAACTTGTTTAAAAAAACTAAACTACAACATCTGTACATTGTAAAGAATATAAAACTTACATAGTAGGAATGGACTTACGGATCATACACCTACATAAATGTATCGTATCGCTAGGCAGTTTACTTTCTACATTTTCCATTTTATTATTTACAAAAATCTGTAATTTTTTTTTCATATACATTTTTGAGCTATCTTTGAGCTTTATAAACTAAAATAGTATACATAGTGTGTGCTCCCAAATAGTTAAAATTAATATGAAAAAACTGTACTTAAAAGGAGCCCTAAGTTTTATTTACTATTTTGTAAATGATATGGCCGTTTAAAACATATGCGCGATTTTAAAGTACCTAACTTTTACTATCTAAAAAGATTAAGACATGAGGCAGAAATAATAATAAACAAAAGTTAAATGAATGAGGATATCTAATTTGATTGATTTCAGAAGTTGAGAACGCAGCGATGTTTGAAATTTCCCAAACCAAAGATCTTAGCTATGACTGCTGCCTAGCTATGTACCAGGCAAGTTAGAAATTATAAGACGTTTGTCGAATACATTATACTCCATTTATCAGGATATCATAATCCCATTGAAGCAGCAATGTAGCGTGGAGCGTTTAAAATTTGCTTGAAAGTAATTTTTGGCCTTTATCGCCCCTGTGTGACGTAACAGGCTGGCAGCAGATCATAAGAAGCCCATGTCTAAACGACCAGAGACTCTACAAGAAAACTCTTGTATCAGGTCAATTATACAAGTTCACATCGAGTCCGTAATAGCGCGGATTAATCTGTCATGACCGTGAATGATGTTTGACCATTATTATACTTCTAGAAGTTTCTAGGCCTTAGTCGTAACTATCTCATGTACCAGGCTAGCAGCAGATCATAAGAAGCCCATATCGAGAGCATTGTAAAACGTGGCGATGTTGATGTCCGAATATCCCAAGACTAGTAAAAAGATTGTTTATAGCCTTAGTTGTAAATATGTCGTGTACCAGGCTAGCAGCAGATCATAAGAATGGCGATGTTGATGTCTGAATATCCCAAGACTAGTAAAAAGATTGTTTATAGCCTTAGTTGTAACTATCTCGTGTACCAGGCTAGCAGCAGATCATAAGAAGCCCATGTCGAGAGCATTGTAGAGGGCGGCGATGTCTGAATGTCCCGAGACCCTCCAGAAGGGGTAATTCTTGGCTTTCGCCGCCGCCTCCTCGTCTTGTCCGTCTCCTATCACGACGTATGTGCACCGCTCGCCAAAACGCTGTTTGATTTTCTCGAAGCAGGTTTCTTTTCCTGTAAAAAGTAATTTTAAGATTAGCCCCCTCGGTTATTATAAGCAATGACTGACATTTTACGCCCACCGACGCTCCAAACTACTAAACTATTATATAAAGAACCTATATAACTGACCAGAAAAATAAAAAACCTGCTCTGGGGGCGCCACGTGTTTATTTCTATGTTTGTGGCAGCAATTATCATTATAAAATTAGTTTCATCAAAACTCAGAATTTCAATGGAACTAATTTTATAAGGGAAATTGTTGCCATAGTCGTAAAAATATACACGTGGCGCCCGCAGAGCAGGTTTTTTATTTCTTTGGTCAGGCTTTATGTATATATATTATGTTTTGTTAGAAATGGACAATTGAACAGCATACTAGCGCCTTCTAACATAAATTCGAAGAAGGAATTGGGACTACATAAGCTACTCATGTGACATAAGGCCACAGCCAGCGCAGTGCTACCAAAGAGATTCCTACCTACGTGAGACAGATGGCGCTGGCGAGGCTGTTTTATCCTGAACTGCTATGCCGACCTATGTGAAGCATGGCGGGAACTTAGACTGTCGATTGTTTTGCACTTAAAAAGCGTTGCGTTTTGTAAAGAATAAATAAGATACATAGTAAAAAAAAATAATAAAAAAAAAAATAATAATAATAATAAAAAATAATAAATATTTCGGCGCGTTTCTCATTTCTGAACTACGTTTATAGTTTGTTTACCTGTCTTGGTGGCGGAGTATATGTTCTCAATGGGGAACACGCCCCCCAGCCCGAACAGCAGTACTTTAGCTAGCGCCGGCACCAGCTGCGTTGTCGTCACCAGTACATTCACACAGTTCGCCCTGTTAATATATATAAAAAAAACTATTTTAATTCTATTTTTGGTGGTTTTCGGGAGCGGTTATCGAGACGATATCCAAGTTTATATGCAGTCTGTAACATAGATTGCGCCTACTCTCTATGGGGCAGGCTACATGTAAACTCGCTCTTTCGCGGTTTTAGTTCTGGGACCCTGTGAGCTTACTAAAACTATTCACCCTTTAGTGTCTTTATTATGTGTACTATGTATGTGGGTATTAGCTTATGACGTCACAAGCTTGTATTGTCGTTTTTGTATGATTTTTATTAAAATTTACGATAACAAATGAAAAAATTGGCAAATATAACTATACTAGAGTAATTTCAGATGTTTTATTTCCTAGCTAGTTGGCAACTCGCATAACACTGTATTTTATTAAAATTTCAAAAAGAAATGACAAAAAAATTACAATTACAACTAACGATCTGCCCACAAATTTTAATTAAAATTAGTTGGGAACTGCGATCTATAAAGGTGGGAAGATAGACAGAGTGACAAAAATTACAAATAATGTTTTTATTATTATTATCTCAATGTATTGTGTGTCATATTTGCTATAATTTTTTTATCTAACTATCATGTACAACAATGGACGTCTTTCGGCTGAGATCTACAATTCGTAAAAGACTTGCAAGAAATGATCTTGGTTTGCATGCGTTACCTAGAGTTGATCATGTTGAGACATTTGCACGCGAGGGTGAGCCAGTTGTCGGTGGCTTGTTCCAACTCTGCCCGCAGTTGGAGCCACTGCTCCCTCTTCGCTGGCCCGAGCAGACCGCCCACACTACAACAAAACAGATCAATAAATAAATATGATTAAGATTTACGCTGAATTACATACAAATTACACTGCTCTAATGTGTCTAGTCTAGCGGCTTCCCGCTACCCTCACCACAGAATACCAAATAGTAGTCCCTACAGAATCTGCACTAGGCGGCATAATTCATATAAATTGCAACCCTAGCTTCGTTATAATAAAGTGCAATTCAGATCGCACGGCGCTAGGCGAAAAGTAGTTGCTGCATCTCTCTCTCTCTCTCTTGTATTGCGCCACTCTACGTCACACGCTTAGGGAATGGGGAATTGGTCCTGGGTCGGCCCGAGACCGCTCGGCCGGGCGGTAGGTAGTTATAGCGCGCAAGTACTGCGAGTGACGGAGGCCTGCCCTCACCAGATCGTTGGTCAACTCGGTGGGGGGCCTGCCTACACTACGTCTTCCGGCGCGCGGCCGCCAAAATTCAAGATAGGCAGCGCAGGACCGATCATTGTGGAGATCCTTGGAAGAGGCCTTTGTCTAGCAGTGGACGTCTACAGGCTGAGCTGACGAAAGTGTCTAGTGATCAAGTATGTATTACGTTTTACTGAAAAACACATAGAGCAATACCCTAAACTGCACTTGATCCAGCCAGGTTCTAGATAGAATATGAATGCTACAAAAATAGGATCCGAAAATGGGGAATTTGTGACCGTAATGAGACAGAATAGGGTTGTAATTATAAAGGCTCTTTCAACGTCTAAATCTGTCGTGCGTGTTTTTTAGCGATGGAAGGATACACAGAACATTTAAAAGAGGTTAGAATGGCGATAATGCGCCGTCCGTATGAAATCCGGTGTCGCCGATTCCACCCCACCTTTCACCTCTTGAACAGATGAAGTTTACGCACATATTTGCAATTTCAAATCTAGCCAATCATAGCGCCGCTCAATCACGCGATTTCAAATGGAAACGAATCATACGCATGCACGCATACCGATGTACATTTTTATAGCTATGTGTGACTTAGAAAACGTGATCGCGTCTTTGCGTGGAGTATGAGCGTTTGCTCATAGTCTTGGCGCGCCGGCCCCGCCCACAGCGCCGCCCTAACCTCTTTTAAATGTTCTGTGGGAGGATAGGAAGATTGCTTAACTTAAGTAGTATATGCTCACCTGTTCCTATAGTTGTTGTAGGTGTCCTTGATCTTCCTGTATCGGAAGGCGAGTTTCCTCATCCAGTCCACGCCCCCCCTCACCCCCGGCGCGCACAGCCCCGCAGAGGGCGCGGCGCCCGCATGGAACCCGTCCGACGCGAAGTTGTACGCGGAGAGGTCCTGCCCGTTATCGTCCGCCGCTACGGCGTCTATGTGCTCCTGGTCGCAATCCTGGGTACCAGACGATAAATTATTGAAAAAAATTTGCTTCTAAGGAAATATAGTGCGCTAACCAGAATCTCTCTAGGAATATAGTAATACCAGTAAGTTATCTTCATACTAACGTGCCGCTGTCGGTTTCAATGTGTGCGTCCGGGCCGCGCGCCGTGTAGGCACACGCTGTCACGCACACACTAGCATAATAGGCCTGTATTCACTTTGATTAGTGCGAGTGCAGGTGATTAGTAATTGCGAGTTAAACGACAGAATTGGACAGAATTGGATACTACTCGCACTAAACACCTGTGCTAATCACTTGCAATTACTAATCACTTGCACTCACACTAATCAAAATGAATACAGGCCTTTAAACAACAGAATTGGACACTACTCGCACTACATATGCATTTTGAAAATCCCTTTATAAAAATATGCTTACCTCAACATCGTTAAAGAAGAAATGTGTATCAGCTAAGCTGAAGATCATTTCTTCCATCCTAAAACCTAATTGAACTATTTGTTGTGTATCCTGAAACAAGACAAAAAACATCCATATAAAAATCTTAATCGTACCTATACAATATTACCAACTGTGAGACTCTATTAACACGCATTCGACAAGAATGAACAGCGCAAGATGACGTAGGTTTGTGTCAGTCACGTGGTCTAATGGTTAGACCTTGTTTTCTTAGACCATGGGCAAAACAATTTCTAATTAGAAATAAGGTAACTCTTTTTTTTGTGCACGTCTATGCCCGTTCATTGTATAGTGTTCTTTTATCTTAGCCTAGGCGAGCTGTGAGACATTTTGCAAGAAATAAGCTGTGCCTGTTGTATCTGTTTTTATTGATGTTCATTACTTGTAAATAAATTTGTGTACAATAAATGATAAATAAATAAATAAATGATATCTAAAGAGCCTCAAATGTTTTACACATGAGACGGTGGGAGGGTAAGCCTAACACTCCATTCGGTATGATCTGCTAATAGTCCCAATGGACTGATTGCAGCTCTGAAAATGAATATTACGAATAAATCTAAAAATTAATGTGTTGTCGTCGGTTGCCAAGTGGCTAGGGCCGCTGACTTCCATTCGGAAGTTCGCGGGTTCGAACCTCGGCACGTACCAATGTGTTTTCGAATTCATATGTACGTTTTTTCGAAGCTCTTACGGTGAAGGAAAACATCGTGAGGAAATCTGCACACACTTGCGAAGTAATTCAAGGGAAGTTGACCAACCCGCAATTGGCCTGCGTGGTCGACTAAGGCCTATTCCCCGTAATTTCAGGGTAGGCTCGAGCCCCTCGGTGGGGACATATCGACGGTTAAGTACTAAATACTGCTATCTACAAAACGTCAACTCTACAGAAGAGCAAAAAAAAAACTTTTTATTAACTTATCATTTGACATAGAAAAACAATATAATCGTACCAAAATAGCATGCATTACATGTTGTAACATATTGTTTTTCTATATCAAATACTATTATACGAACCTATGTTCGTTTACTCTCCTGTAAAGTTAACGTTTTGTTTTGTAGATAGCAGTGTTTGGTACTTAACCTTTTAACCGTCAAGCATATTTTCTAAGAACTTGCTCCCACCGCCAGCCATGGAAACAAAATCTATATCAATCAGTCAAATAATAAGTCTTATTTATGAGACGGCGTTGTAAGCTCGATTTGGTAAGTCTTATATTTCAGACCATGGCGGTTAAAGGGTTAACCGTCGATATATGAGCTGTTAACGAATGTATTGTGGCTCCTGTGTGACGTCATACCTTATTGTACTTAGTGGCGTATGTGCCTGTGAGCAGCGAGTGGAAGATGATGATGGTCTCGTCGAGGTCCCAGATGAAGACGCGGTCGGTGGCCGGCTCGGGCACGTGCTGCGCCGGCGACGACGACGTGTTGCGCCGCCCGCGCCCGCGGCTGCGGTTGGACGAACTCTCGCTGCAGTTATAAAAAAAAAGTTTTTATTTCTTTTTATATCTAATCTCAGTCCCTCCCTAAACTACATACGGGGCGCCGTGAGAAATACCACTCACATATGCGAATTCCCCTTGGTTCGCACCAAACGCTTTGCGTTTTCCTTTTTAATGCGAAGGTCAGATAATGGAATTCTCTCCCTGCATCTGTTTTACCGGAATCGTATAACCTAGGTGTCTTCAAGCCGAGAGTGAATAGGCATTATCTGGGTGAGAGTGTACCATCATCGGCCACGTCGTTGCTTTCCACCAGGTGAGACTGTGGTCCAAACGCAATCCCATAGTAAATAAAAAAAAAACAGTCTGAGTTATGATTGGTATCTTCTAGTAAGCAAGTTTTTGCCTGTATCAGAAGATACCACTCTTCTTCTAAATAATACAATTTTCGAACTGTTTACCAGTATCAAAAACAAAAAAAGACAACAGAATATAATGGAACAATATTTAGCATAAAACCAAAATACAACTAGGATTAAATAAAGAAAGAGTTATAACAATTACAATAATTATTTTTTTATTATGATAAAGTGAGTACAGTCCATTCATGGCTGCCTGGTAGTAAATGCTACCTTAGAAATGAGGCTGCTTATTTATACCGCTGTGAACTGATTTCTTGTCATTCCTGCCCCCCTAGATTGACAGCTCATGACAGACATAGTTTTGGCATTTGAGTACTTCTTTACCTTTATGTCATTGGTTCTAGACTATTGACTACTGGAGTCAGTTGGAGTAAGCTAATATGTACTAAAAGATTTACAAAAACCAAACAATTTGAAATTGAGACCATAATTTCTTTTTAAATTTAAACAATTTTAAATTTGGAGGCAATGCAATATTAGTACAGTATTTATTTGGCACACGCACTAAATGCATTTTGAATAAATATTGTGTGTGTGTCTGTAATGTAACTAACCCAGAGTTCTCTCTGCATCTTCGACTGGCCGCATGTATTTCATTCTTGATTGGTGACAGGGGACTGGTGTCATTGATTGCTGGGAGGAGCGACGAAGGAGATTCTGGAAAGACACATTTTTATATTATTAGAAAATAAAAACACTATGTTGTTGCCAAGAATGTTAGATAGATTGATCATGTTATGGTCAATTATGGGGACTTTGATAAACATCTGAATATATGGGCATGTTTATATTTAAATAGATTTATTTCACTGATTAAAGGAGATGATTACAAAACAAATGAGCTTGTCTTTGAACTAAAAAATTCAATAAAACAATTAAAATGCAAGTATTTTTTTACACATCCGAACTCAACTCTCTTACCCAATCACTTTCATTTATTATAAGCAATCAATGTTTTATGAGGCAATCATCATAATTAGTCGGCTATTCATATTTTTATATGAATATAGAATATAACGGCTATTCATAGTTCTAATAGAACAAATTCATTGGTTTAATTTTATTTTAAATTGGTTTAAAACATTTTATAAATACAATACAGTCAGGCAAAATTCAACTGTACTACTGGTAAACAAACATAAAATTTATACAACTAAGGTAAGGTAACTTACAATGCAAATTACACCCGAATAATCAACAGGTTACCCTGTATTTTAAATAGGAGATATCTAATTTTGCTTGAAAATTATTTATGTATATGTTACCGGAAATGTATGAAATCCGTCATTATATACAATTCCTAGGAAATGTATACAATTCCTAAAATCGCCCGGAAATGTGTTAAATAAATGATATTACATACATTTCCTAGGAAATGTATACATTTCCTAAATAGCAGTCGGAAATGTAATACATTCATGATGTCAATGGGTGAGCGGGGATAGCGGAGCGAGAGGAAGCTATTGCCACAGTAGTATAAGATTGTACTACTCGTATAGGAGGGAAATTTTAACTCCCTGTACCAAAACGAGTTCCCCGCCCAATATCCTCCCACGAAACGTAATCCGCAGGCGCCGCCAAACTCCGCCGGATAGTGTTGCGTGGTATTTGATGAAGCATAAAGACTAATTTTTGTTGATTTTCATTACCGTTTGATAGTGGTCTTTCAAAAATTAAAACCATGTTGGTGCTTTGGAGTGCCCGCCTGTGGTATTGCGTCATCTGATCAGGCGATCACTCGTGCTAGGACTCGCACTTTAACTTTCAGTGATTATGTACCAGCCACAAAGAAGAAAAAATAATTAAACTAAGAATTTAATTAAGCCCTATAAATCTATTATATTTTACGATTTAAATGTTATCTGGAAGGTTTACAGAATTAACAAAAAAAAAAATCACTTTTATACTGTAGCGAGCCTTAAAAATTAATGAATACTAACTAACTAAGCTTCAAAAAACAGTTAACAAGTAGACTAATAAAAATATATTTTACCATATATGATTGTGTATTGTGTTAACGGGAACCTTGAAAATAATTCTGACTGTAAGTTTAATAATTTGTTTTATTTATTTTATTCACAAATAACTCTGATCCTCAGTTTATAGCGGGTTTTGTTCATTTTATTCACAGGAAGCATTTGTTTTATACATTTCCTAATACAAATTTGGAATTTTATACAATTCCTAGGAATTGTATACATTTCCTAGGAAATGTGTGTATTAATTAATCTTTGAAATATTATGTCACACATTTCCTAAAGAGCTCCGGAATTGTATACATTTCCTAGGAATTGTATAAAATTCCTGGATTTCATACATTTCCGGTAACATATACAATAGTAGATTTCGTAATTACATCTTACGTTTAGGTGGAACTAGGGACTACTATTTGGTATTCTGTGGTGGAACTGAGAAAACTGAATAAAACATAATCAAAACATGAAGATTTTCAGGTTAAGTATAAATGAAATCATACCATTTTCAGTATCCTCGTCCGACCAATAGTCAGAATTGTTATCATAATACGGTTTTGATTCAGTGTCGTCCACTTTCATCTTTTTATTAGGAGGAAATTCATCGTTTTCTTTGCTCATTTTCAAAACAAAATAGAAGATGTTTTTTGTAGTAATTTCAAAAGGGTTAAATGCTGTAATTAAATGGAAAGTTACCGAAGTGCCACTTGACTTTGTTATTTATGTTTCAAACACCGCGAAATGATAATATTATCGGTTTTTCACCATGTTTGTAAACAATTTCAGATTTTTATCACTTCGATCAACAATGATGACAATGATGGTGGACGACATTTTTGACAGCTATTGAGTGAATTTGAGTGAATGAATGAATGAATTATATTGACTGTTACTGTTCGTTATGTTGGCCCACCTGTTTTAAGACTGCGTTCAAAAACAATAGAAACCACCATGGTTGGGCCAATAAATGACGTGCGTGAGGGATTAAGAACTTAGGGTAGATTATGCAAAACTTCAAAGTTGAAAACTTAAAAATCTTTTGTGTTGATTATTTACCTGAAAGACTAGCTCCCAAATGATACGAAGTGTGTCCAGCGCTTCCGCTGCTGCTGGGTGAGCTCACGTAGGGCGAATAACTGGGCGCTGCGTAGTATCCGCTGTACTGGGCCACATTATGCTCCGCGTATCCCGCGTAACTACTGTATTCCTACGAAATTATATCTAGTATAATACAAAGAATTTTTAAAACTATTCAGCTGTTTAGAATTTCAGTTCCTTCTTTTTTGTACAAATAGCAGCTCTAAACGGTAAAGTAATTGTATTATTAGATGGTAATATTTCTCTTCACATTCGCTCAAATAGACGAATTTTGATTTAATTATTGACAGCTCATCTTATGTGCTTGTGAAAATATTATGTGTTTTTGAAAATATTATGATGCCCATCAAAAGTCTATGGTAGGGGTAAAATAAGAAGGTGGATAGGTATATAAAATTTAGTAGCGACCCGCCCCGGCTCCGCACGGGAAAATGGTTATTGTGGGTTATTCTTGAGTATATTATGCATGTATTATAGATAAACCTTCCTCTTGAATCCCTCTATCTATTAAAAAAAACCGCAACAAAATCCGTTGCGTAGTTTTAAAGATTAAGCGTACAAAGGGACATAGGGAGGGACATAGGGACAGAGAAAGCGACTTTGTTTTATACTATGTAGTGATACTCGTAGAGCGCTTTCACTTACTTGTTGCGTCGCAGGAAAGGACTGCGCCAACCCTCCATTGTAAGAGGAGTATGCGTAGGGGGAAGGCTGCGAGCCGAAACTACTCCCCGAGACACTGCCCACGCCGCCCACACCGTAAGCGCTGAGGTACGTGGGTGGAGCTTTGCATGATGATCTGGGAAATAAAACATCAACGTAAAATGGCGTTGTATTAGCACGGAGACCTGGTAAATCACAGAAGGAGGGTCCATGCCTTCAACATGTCATGGCACATCAGGACCCTAAGAAGCTCTTCGGTCCACCTTCAAAATCAAAAACATCTTACATCTACGATAAAAAGTCATTTAGTGGTAAGTTCAGCAAAGCAACATGTGCGGTCTTCTGCGGAGAACAACTCGCCGAAGAAACTCCACAGGCAGGCGTCGCATCTTTTAACCTTATCGGTCCTGCCCACCTTGTTGGTCTCTAATTGTTCTAGCGATTATCGGATCTTCGAGCAATGTGGCCTGCCTAACTGCGCTTCATAATTTATCGGGATAAGTGACTTTGGTTTGTCTGCCGGTACTTATTGTACTAATTGGATTCGGGCAGCGCAAGACCGATCGTTGTGGAAATCTGGGACATCTCACATACGGCACACTACCGACTAGGCTACTACGGGGCTGGCTTTAGGAGAGGTCTTTTTCTTTCGGTTGATGATTGTGATGATAATATAACTGTTACCAGTTACCTGTTATTAGTGTTGTGCGCGGCAGGATACGCGCCGTAGGGTTGGTTGTAGAGCGAGGAGCTGACATAAGACGAGGCCGCGCCGCCGCTGCCGTACTGTTGCATACTGATGACAGAAACACAGGTAGATTTATTAATAAATATCCTTCTTTTTCTTTCTTAACCAATATTAACCCACTGCTCGGTATAGGCCTTTTGGTCTTGTGCCATGTATCCAGCAAGTTCTAACCGACTTGACAATATCGTCGGTTTCAAATAATTTATTTTTACTTTTGGACATTTTACATCACTTAGTTAAAGTCATGGGTTAAAGTCAAGTAAAGTTATATTTAGTGGCGAGTTCAGCAAAGAAAAATGTGCGTCTTTTGTGGAGAAGAGCTCGCCGAAGCAACTCCACAAGCGATGCATGTTTTAAAAATTATATTTTTTCTAAATTATGTTACTGGTGGCCTTTTTACTTCCCTTGGCCACTCATCAGTAACTACTTTGGTCCACCGGCCATCATCACTGTCTAGTCACGTCAGATTGATTTACTTATCGATTTAATTCTAATGATTATTCCGCAGTATTGACAAAATCAAATGAAAGCGCAACATGGGGTTACATTTGACGGGGCTGACAGTGAGAAATAAGTAGGTAAGTATGGGTTTTCGGTAATATCAGTAAATTAAGTGAAAAAAACCTAAATATGTGATACCTACTCGTAAATGGAAAAAAAATATGATGTGGAAAAGAATTTTGCTGTTCTGAGAACTTGCTAAGATAAAACACAAAGGCCTAGGGTCGTCGCTACTTGTCCTGATCTTGGTCTACTTTAGGAAATTTGCCAGGGCAATAGATATCATCACACAGTCACAGAATAAATAATAGTACTAGGTACAGAAGGCGCACTCTCTGATAGCAAACGTGCGAATTTAATTCTAGCTACCACGCCACTAACGTTCAAATTACATTGAACGCGTCGAACGTGACCCTGGCTATAATAGCCTACCGTTTGTCGATGCGCTCGTATTAAAACAAAATGCACCTTAAGACCGCGCCGCGAGAGTCCGTATTACCACAGACTAAATAATAGCGTCTTCACTTGGTCTTCACAAGCGCGCGCGTTTTTCCTAGTAACTTTCCGCCTTAAGGCGGTCGCCCGGCGTAGGAGCTCTGGCGCGAAGTGCGCCGGGCCTGCTACACAGTGCTAGTTAGGTACCTACTAGAAATGCTAAGTAGGTACTACGGAAGACCTAACGCTTAGTTACCACTGTAACACGTTCTAGGTAGGTACTAGAATGTACTAGTATTAAGGGTAGTTCTAATCGTTGAACCACACATAATAACAGTGACCAATAATCCCAATCAGGAACAAGCAGTATAATTGATCGTTGGGCGTAATTTAGGCCAAGCTTGGCGGGCTTCTCTAATCCCTCAGTGCGTTGAACTGCCGAAGTCAAGGAACTGGTGACGGGCAAGGGCATCGATTTGAACTCACTTCCTACATTATGTAGCTACTAAAATACAGGCAATGTACCTACTGAGTTTTATTATGGTATATTATTACAGATATTTTCAAATAAGAAAAATACACTAGCGCTTCTAGCGTTTTTAAGTGCACGAGTTCTGCTACTCGACGCTAGATGGCGCCACCAGTATCAAACTAAAAGTATTTTTGGTTTTATGATTGCAAAGCAATCGACGCAGATTGAGATTATCAAGTACTATTGACTAAACAATAATTTTAGCTTGTTATGTATGCAAAATTACGACACAAAGCGTACATATCAATATTTAAAAAAGGTAACGTACCTACAGGTGCTAAGTGGCGCCGCCACACTTTAAAAATACTAACTCGAAAAATAATCAATATTTCAAAACGTTTTCCGCAATTTTTTCATCTCTAACTACTAGCGAGATATATATAGCCTACTTTATTTCCCACTGCTGGGCAAAGGCCTCCCCTCCACTACACCAAACATCACGATCAAGGCCCCTTAAATCCACAGCTCCATCCATCTACTTCTAGCATTAACAGACAGGTTTTAATAGACGTGGCGTGCATTGAGGCGGATCTTTTTTGGACTTTTCGTCAAATAATGTGCACTGACCTATTGTAGTACTGGTAGGGCAGCGCCGTCTGGTCGTAGGGCAGCGTGTCTCCGTACAGCGCCACGTCTGCCTCACACAGCCCCGGGCTGCGGACCTCGCTCTTCACGCCCCCTAAACGAACAAACAGTTAACAGGCTTTTATTAGGTCCTTTAGGAGAATAATCTGAAGAGTCTGTTCATGATAGCTCGCGTTACTAGGGTAGCATATTTCATCCAATATCTTACGTTCTAACAAATTTTCATTTTAGTCTAACTAATTTAAAAATCTTTATTAATTTAATTTTTAAACTCTCCACGCATAAGGAAGCCGGAATGGTATAAGCGTGTAAGTTGCAGATAATCTAAATTGTACTTCATCGAAAATGTTGTCTGTAATAATCAGTTGTAAGCATCCTAAGCGAAGTTAGGGTGCTAGATATTAGGTAGAATTAGACTTTACGAATTAGGCCCGATTCAATCTAAAGAAATCGCAATTTAGACAAAACGCAACTTCAGAAATTAGACCAAACAAGAAGGTTTCATTGCTAGATACCAGGCAAGCATAAATTTCAAGTAAAATTTACCAGCACTATCGTCATTCATCAACCAGGCGACCGCGGACGGCGAGGAGGTGGAACAGAGGCCGCCGGACGACGTCAGCGGCAGAGCCAGCCCGAGCGAGTTCACGCATCCGTTCGGGAGATCGCCGTCCGCGCTACCAGGCAAGCAGAGGCTGTCGACGGTGGGTAGGTTCAGCGACGTGTTCGTTGTAGTCGTTGTAGTTTGGAACAGCGTCGAACTGCGGTGAAAAAAAAAGTGGTAAAAGCTTTGAGCACCGATGGCCTTCATAAGGCAAGGAAGAAGTGCATTTTTGGAAGGTAAGGCATCATAGACATCAAAGGCACTCTAAAATCTCAATGAGCTTGGAAATAGCGAATGGACTTCTAAGTAAATTAAAATGATGTCAAACATATTGTGATAGGCAACGTTTATTATGGATAACGCTGCTATGTTAAATATCCTTGACTTGGCCGCTATCACAAAGTCTCAAAGAAATGTTGTTGTTTATCGAGTGAGTTTTGAGGTGAACCTATCTCACAAACCCTTGGGCACAGATTAATCGTTGAACCGCTTGCTTCCGCAATAATTAAGGATTATAAGCCATCAACTGGTTCAAAACTTGTGTGTGTGTGAAGTTGACCAACCCGCACTGGGCAAGTGTGATCGACTAAGGCCTATTCACCCTAATTTCAGGGTATGTTTGAACCCCTCGGTGGGGACTATGAGCTGAAATGCCTAACGTACCTTCCCGATACTAGGAGCGCAGGAAGTGAAGCATCTTGCAGCAGCGAGGGCGGGGAGTTCGACGTGGACTCTGACTCGCAAGGGCTCGCGTTGACTTCGCCTGACAGCCTGCAACCAAACGTCAAATAAATAAATATCTGCGGACATCTCACACACGGCCATCTGATCCCAAACTACACGGAGCCTGCACAATTGGGTGTCAGAGACCTGATACACAATATGTCAAGGCAAACACAAGTGCTCATCACAAGAACGTTTGCCCCGGGCGCGGTTCGAACCCGAGACCCTGTGTTTCGAAATACTACCAAGTAGGCTACTGTGGAGTTTGCATTGTTGCAAATGCAACTCCTTTGGTTTAGAACTGGCTGTTGTGCCTTTTATTTGGAAATACCTTGGAAAAACTATATAGGTATTACTTTAATTCATTATCGACTCTTCCAAGTTTTAGATTCTTTGGAGTTGTAGGATCTTTGATCGGAAACGAGGACATTGAAGAAAGTATAAACGCATGATTTCCATTTAAAAGTCCTTCTTATCATTACATGCTTGCTATTCTACCTACGAGGCCTCCAAAAATGTATATAAATGCACCTATATTACCGATACTTGGTCCACAAATTAACGCTTTTTTATCATCGAGTCATGCCGGAAGATCTAGAAGCTCAATAATTCTGATACCAGGGTTACCGACATCGGTCATTGAACTTACAACTACCTCGCCGCCATTTTTTTTTATTTGTTGAAAAGAAGAAAATTTGGGAATACAAACAAGTTCTAGCCGAAAATAGGCAAGTATAGTTATTCTAGAACTTGACAAGTTGTTGAATCTGCGAACCTCAAATCGATATTACCATAATTTGACGTTAAAAAGGCTATATAAGTCGTTAAGTCGTTCTATTATAAGTCGTTGTTTTGTCTTTCTGAAGATACAATTCAGGGGTCGAAATAAAAAACAGCACTCATTTTTACTGTTGCTCATAAAAACGCCGTTTGACATCTGTTTGAACTTTTTAGGCGTCTATTACTGTCTCAACAAAGGCCTACAGACAGAGCTAAGAATTTTATTTCAACTTTCGCAACAGATAAATAAAATGTTCGTTAATTCAATCTTTAAAAAAAACTAAACTATGATGAGAGGATAGTTACAGGCGCGGAAAGAAAATTTACATTAAAGGAGACAAAAATTAAAATTGTGAGTTGATGAGGACAAAAGAGTTAGGTAAAAAAACGATAAAAACATCGCAACATTGTTGTATGTGAATTACCAGGAGGACATGAAATGAAAGCGTCAACAAATTAGTCATACTTATATAAAATTAGTAAGTAGGCGTGTGTAATACTGGTAACAGATTGCACCAATAACTCATACTATCAAACCATGTTGTTCTCAATTATGGCTTTAACAACTTTGAATAAACTGATAGCACTAGGGCTGTCACATATTTATCAATAAAAAGAAACTGTGACTGATTATCTTCATAATATATAAAATAAACACATTAGTCAACCCGCTGAATGAATTGAACTGTTTGAAACAAACAGGCACCATTTATGAATGACGGAGCGGAGCCACGAACGGAATTTTTAGAATTTAAATAAACAACATCCAGACAAACACAAGTGCTCAGCACAAGAATATATGCCCTGGGCGGGGCTCGAACACGCGACCCTGCGATTTGAAAGCAGGCGTACTACCGACTAGGCTATCATCACCGACTAGGCAACAAAGCCCAAGTAACTGGCCAGCCCTGCCTCTAACCCTACCACATGTCACTAATAATCAACACTAGCTTTATCTGTCTGTTTACATGTGTTCCGATTAATTCATTCGCTATCACCGCAGCTGTAATTTGGAGTCGCAGGCGCACGGTGATCGTGACGTCACGCCGATCGGGGATCGTCAGGTATTTCCGTTTTTGAATTTAAAATTCTATTGATTAATTTTTCGATGATATCTTGATCGTACTTACATGTTTTTTTTAGAGAAAGCTACTGAAAAAGCTTGTAAAAAAAACTAGGACAATTATACATACAGTCTCAATTTTCAACAAAAAAACAGTTTCATTATTAATTGAAAGAGCTTTATTTAACATCCGAAAAAATGAATAAAATGTAGAAAAAAGTCTACATTTCAGAGTTGGGCGTAATTAATTACTTTGTAATTAAATTACTGTTGAAATTACAAGTAATTCAATTACTTTGTAATTTCAATTACAAGTAATTGAATTACTGTAGTTTTTCCCACGCTCTCAAATTACTGTAGTTGAATTACTGTAATTGGTAATTCAATTACTCAATTACTTTTCCGTGCAGTAGGGCAGGCAGAACTTTGGCTTGAGTCAGATGGGAAAGATTTAGAGGGGGGCGGGGGGGGCGGGGGGGGCTAAGGGGGGGAGGACGAGAGAATCCCCGGTGGTGTCAAATGGCGAATCTGAGGTCAAAATTGGAAAAAATGGCCGCTATTTTGAACTTTTTTGTTTCTGAACGGATTGCTTTCAAAATCGATATCTAGGGTCCCCAGTGGTGTCAAATGACGACTCTGAGGTCAAATTTGGAAAAAATGGCCGCTATTTTGAAATTTTTTGTTTCTGAACGGATTGCTTTCAAAATCGATATCTAGGGTCCCCAGTGGTGTCAAATGACGACTCTGAGGTCAAATTTGGAAAAAATGGCCGCCATTTTGAACTTTTTTGTTTCTAAACGGATTGCTTTTAAAATCGATATCTAGGGTCCCCAGTGGTGTCAAATGACGACTCTGAGGTCAAATTTGGAAAAAGTGGCCGCCATTTTGAACTTTTTTGTTTCTGAACGGATTGCTTTCAAAATCGATATCTAGGGTCCCCAGTGGTGTCAAATAACGAATCTGAGGTCAAAATTGGAAAAAATGGCGGCCATTTTGAACTTTTTTGTTTCTGAACGGATTGCTTTCAAAATCGATATCTAGGGTCCCCAGTGGTGTCAAATGACGAATCTGAGGTCATAATTGGAAAAAAATGCCGCCATTTTGAACTTTTTTGTTTCTGAAGGGATTGCTTTCAAAATTGATATCTAGGGTCCCCAGTGGTGTCAAATGACGAATCTGAGGTCATAATTGGAAAAAAATGCCGCCATTTTGAACTTTTTTGTTTCTGAAGGGATTGCTTTCAAAATTGATATCTAGGGTCCCCAGTGGTGTCAAATGACGAATCTGAGGTCAAAATTGGAATAAATGGCGGCCATTTTGAACTTTTTTGTTTTTGAACGGATTGCTTTCGAAATCGATATCTAGGGTCCCCAGTGGTGTCAAATGACGAATCTGAGGTCATAATTGGAGAAAATTGCCGCCATTTTGAACTTTTTTGTTTCTGAACGCATTGCTTTCAAAATCGATATCTAGGGTCCCCAGTGGTGTCAAATGACGAATCTGAGGTCATAATTGGAAAAAATTGCCGCCATTTTGAACATTTTTGTTTCTGAACGGATTGCTTTTAAAATCGATATCTAGGGACCCAGTGGTATCAAATGACGAATCTGAGGTCAAAATTGGAAAAAATGGCCGCCATTTTAAACTTTTTTGTTTCTTA